>DWGJ01002012.1:0-17289 GCA_018246895.1 Aspitha aspitha aspitha | reverse complement strand
AGGGATATTTGGCACTCGCTGCTTTCTGCCTACCCCGCAAGGGACCTGGCGTGACGATATGTATGTATGTATGTATGGTTTTTTGTTCAGTGGTTAAAGACCCTGACTGCAAAAAGCCCAGTAAAAAGAGTACATACAGTACATACATACAGTAAAAAAACATTTTTGATATTTCCAAGTAACAACAATCATTAAGACTCGTCTTATAATACAAATAAGAATTGGCAACTTTTCAGATGTCATGCGTAAAGCAAACAAATGTATTATCATCTCATTAATACTTGCAGACTTCGCTGGAATACAAAATACGGCACGTAGAATAAATATCTGGAGTCAAGACGCGGCTAAATTAAATCATGAACATTGAATCAAACAAATTATAAGATTTATTTGTGATATCAAAAATAATACATCGAAAGCCATTCTTACATGTTTTTATATCATATAAAAAAACAAACGGGCATACAACTACATGAAGTAACCGCATCTCAATGATATCAAATAGGGAAAATGTCTCACATAGATCACATTCAGGCTTTTTCTACCGAAGGCCATAATAGAAGGCATCCACGATGCACAACAGGCGGCTCTGTTTCCAAACTCTAGGCGGTCATGTAAAAAACATTTGGAGATATGTCGCCTATCATTTCATCTGGTCTAGTCATTGATTGGCCGAAATCGAAACAACGCACATAATTTCTAATTTGTCCACATCATTTACGGCACGATGGATGTTTCAGTTAAATTGTGTTCATTTTATAATGGATACTAAAAAGGTACTACAATTTCTAATTATACATACATAGAACATTCATTAAGTATTGAAAACAAAGATTATTACTGAAATCGGGTACACTCCAATTAATCCGTTAGGAAGGTTCATCCAAAACTTGCCAAACTCGGCCCAGATCAGACGCTATAAATTCCAACGTTATCCTGCCATCAATCACGGATTTATTCTCATTAAAGAGAACCACATTACCCATCCTCCTACTCATACAATTCGAAAGGAACAGTGTAACGATTCGCTTTTAGGATTTTCCTCAAACAGAAAGATAGCATTCCCCGAGGATTTCCTTTATAGTAAGGTTTGTTTATCGAGCAATGAAGATTGCCAAACAAAAAACCAACCCATTGTATCTACGGTGCACTAGAGAATAATTTTTAAACTCCCGGAAACCAATTTGGTTAAGCTCCGCCGGCAACGGTCAAAGGTGAAATGCGTTCATTGTTCTTATAATTTGAAAGCGTTTCCTTCATCAACGGCATTCAGTAACACTCTTACTGCAAGTCTGCACAAAAAAGTTTTTGATTTTTTCCACGTTAATAGGCAGACAATTCATAGCTTATTCATCATTCGTAACGTATTCAACGTTGTTATGTTATATTGGAAGGAAAAGGATATGAAAGTCGTCTGATTTTGGTCGCTCACAGCAGCCATAGACGGCTAGTTCCGATCTCAAAGAGAATTGAAGTTCCACCCAAGATACGTTACTACGAGTACTTCTGGCGCCTAAATCAATGTCTGCGTACAACACTGAACCGTAACACAACGTTACGAGCCGGCGAAATAAGTGATTCACAGTTTCACTGTAGACAAAGAGAATTCATAACAATATGTTACATAACAGCAAATAAAATGAAAGAAAGTTGTAAGTGGCTGACTAAAGATGAAAATTTAAGAACGTTTTTACCTCGCACGGACAACAAACTCAATACGTGACTGTAAATAATACCAACATAGGAAAACCCGCGTATAATTTAAATGGTTTCTTTTATTTGATTTCCGCCCCTCTTAAAATGCCAGGACACACGCAACCCGCCCCCAGACGAAGTGCGTACGAATTTTACATTTCAAGTTAAAGGGCTTTTACACGGAAACGGAAGCTTTAGAATTACTACGGATAGAACGATCAATTATCTGTATATTTTCAATTTTTTATAGGTATTCAAATTTTAGAAATAAACTTTCACCTAATAATTGTGGTAGAAATATATGAGTTCAATTTATCTCGACTTGTCATATTACATTTAACGTGCTTTCATTGGTTGGGTTATTATACCAAATTTAATATTCATAATTATTCTGCAACTGCATCTAACTACTAACTGCAAACTACATTTCATAAATCGTATATTCTTGACTGTTCATCATTTTAACGGTCGAATCGTACGGATCGTGAATAGCTAGTTGTATATGAGCCTTAAGTTACGACTAACACACAGGTAATAAATCTCTGCAAAGCTAATCCAAACAGAGTTTTCGAAAGACAGAGTATCACGTACTGAGTTATTTTATAAACAGCCAATCGTTTGCTTTCAATGGTGTGTGCTTTGTAGGCATTGTGTGAAAGCTTATCTTTCAGAATAAACAGCCTTTATAGCGTTTTGTTTCAGGATGAATTTCTTTTATAGTGCAAAATAAAGTTGTATAAATGTTTTTGTGTTCTTCACTTTTGGAATATTGCACTTTACATTTTGGCTATCTTTTTCTTTATTTGTAGGATTATTTTGTTTCATGCGAAGTTAAAAATAAGCTAAAATAACCAGACGAGAAAAATTTTGAAGAGAACTGACGTCAAAATCAACTTGAAGTTTGGAACACAGGGTTTTACATAAGGAAACAGAATCCGTACAGAAAATAAGTAACCAGAAAGTAAAAGTGTATCACGTAATAGAGTCCCTTTGGATAAGGATAAGCCAGCAGCCGTCGGGGACTTCTAAGGGATTTGGGATCAAAATTGTTTCTTACGCTCTAGTTTGATATGCATGCCGACGAATGAGTGCGAAGACTTATAAAGATCTTCTTCCGGGTTTATAATAAACCGATATGTTATTTTAAATTCAAAGCTGTATATGTATTATTTGGAAAAGGTATTGGCTTCTGTTCGATACGATTCTATTATTTCACTTAGAATGAATTCTGAACATGTTTATTGGTAGTAGTAGATGTATGTAGATCACTTTAATAGGATTAGTTCACGGCCGATATATATGACGTGTTAAGAGCGAGAGAGACAGACAGAGGATAATCATGGACACGACTTTAAAAATCTAAATTAATATCACTGGAATAAATAAATATACGGTAATTTAATGACGTGTACATTTATTACCAGTGCCATTGAAGGCTGAAGACGCATTTAAACCGTTCATGTTTGAATTCAGATTATCTTGTCCTACACTTAATGTTAGCTAAATGTTACCAGATTTATATTTAGTTATTGATGTCGATATCGAGTATCGATAATAACTAAAACCTTAACTAAACATGCATACCATATGAAGTTACCAAATTATTTAATTATGATTCTAAATCGGGACCAATAGCCAGTCGTGAACACAATCGTTCAGTTATATACATACACTCATAGTCGAATTAAGCAAAGCGGTTGAAGTATTTAAATTAACTGGATGCAACGAGAACCTGTTTGCAGCGTGTCGCCCTTGACATATGCGTTAACAATCTGTGAATCGCTCCTCCAAGACCATCTTGTGTGCTTACAAGAAATTGTGTTATACGTACGTATGTGTGTTCGTACTAATACTTGAATTAAATGAGCGACGCAATGTAATATTTTTACCAGGAACTCCAAAGGCATGCACCAGTGTCCTTCTAATGATTTGCCTTGGCTCAACCCGGATGAGGCATCTGTCTCAACCTATATCGTACCGTATAGCACCGTGAGGTGCTTGCGACACACATCATCGTCCTTCCCGAAATCGCTGCCTGGACAGTTAGAACCTTAGAACTGCCACTCTAGCCCTGCACGCTTCTGAAAAACTGCTTTTAGTCGACTGCTACAACGGGAAAGAGGTATCATAGCTGTATTCTGGTCCCCAGCTATATGGATCCTGCATTTTCTACCTAATATTATATTTATTAGTTTCATTTCACAACTTATAAAATATATACAACGACTACAAAGACAATTTAACAAGTTCGTAACAGTTTTCATTATCTACGTAATACCTAGTGTAAGGGCCAATACAATTTAAACCTTCGGAAAAATTCCAAACCCTTTTTGCAAAACATTTTTATTACTTAGTCAACATCAATAATTAAAAGTACTTACTATGTACCTAATATTCATGTATGTATACATATAAATAGAGACAAAGTAGCGCAACTCACGTTATGCCGACACACATTCCATTGTAACTACCTCCATTATACATATATATGCACAATGCCGACTGCTCCACTTAAGAAAAATGTCATACAGCACTACAGTCGATCACGTAATGAATGAATTTGCCATTTAAGCGCTGAGCAGCGTATGTAGTAAGCGTTGCGCATTAATAATATACATATTAACTGATTTACTTTAAAACAACTTCAGGCTAGGACTATAATGCTATTCTATAAATAATCGGCTACGTAAGTAAAAGTTTCCACTGTTCGTAATTTCAAATATAGGTGCGTAAAATTATTGTAGCTCCTATCACTAGTTGTAAATTGTTTCGTTAAGCTTTGCCTTAAATCCTTGCACCTTAAAAAATTAAAAAAAACCATGCAAATTTTATAGCTGGACATTCATTTAGGCCTCGTAAACAGTACAAGCTACTGTAGGTTTCGTTTCTAAAACCGAAATAAAAATAATTGTATATGTATATGCCATTATATGTTTATGTAGGTAGGTACCTGTATATTTACACGGAATTCACATGGAATATGACTGCTGCAGATATTCAAGAACCTTCACATCTCGAAAGTGAAGTAATGACGTAGTAAGTAATGAAAACGCTCATAACTCGTTAACGCACCGCGTCGTACAAGAATGACTCTCGTAATTCCGCTTTTCACGTGTCGACGGCGGAGTCAAAAGAAGTCGTCGGGGCGAAGATGGGCTCTTTAATGCATATAACGACTTGCAATTTCAAACTTCTTGCCATCGGCACAAGTAAAATCGGCAATTTGTGAGATTGCAATGGCGTGAGGGTCGTTCGTGAGTGCGCCCTCTTGCCGATACCGAGGAAAGCGATAAATAAATACGAGTGGGTTTCTCTTATTCATCCCGCGAACGATGATCCTTGGCAGCGCTTAGCTAGAAATTTTGTTGAATGTAAAACGAGATCTAAAGGCGAAATTCGCTTACAACACACTGAACTGGAGATTGAATTAAAATGTGAAAGAAAAAACTTCAGAGTTATAGAACTCTGGTAAACATGTACAATTTTTAATCCTTACTGCAAATTTTTATATTTAATTTTTGAATTATCCTTCCAATACAGATGATATAGGAAAGTTGATGTTTTTTGTAATATTTTGTATAAATTGATTGTTTGCATGCAACGCCCAAAATTACAACAGCCTGGCAGGCTCGATGCAGAGTAATTTCACACGAACTTAAAATTAAAGCGTCCTTCAACCACAGCACCTGTGCACGGCCGGCCCGCACTCTCGGACTCGCGCTGAAATTTCTATAGCAAGAACGGACCGCGCCAAATTGAATTTCATAGTGTTGTAAATGCCTAATTTAACGTCACCAACACGAATACTTGTTTAACTTTCGTGTATAACACGATAAGGCTTAGTTTATGTTAGTTTCAGATCGATTACATTTGAGGGTATTATTAAATAATTACTTTACCATAACAATTGTAAATGTTTATAAAGACATGTCTTCAAAATTATGGTGCTCAAAACGTATTGGAATGGGGCTAAAATAAAAAATTAAAGTCGATGGTCAATACCAAATATCAAATAGCCACTGACGAAACACCAGGAAACACGAAGTCGACGCCCACTTTTGTTCCACTGAACCGGCTTAATCCGGATTGACAGGAAAACTGTCAATGCGTCAACAATTTTTCAACTAAATTATTTATGTTCTGGACGCCACAATACCGTCTATTTTCTGTATAGAACGTTATTAATGGAAAATTTTCAGCCACCGCGGATGAAGCTAGGGGCGGATAAATTAATTAATCATTTTTTGGTTATATTACAAGGTATTTTAGGATTTAAAAGTAAATGTGACCCGATCCGACGTTATTGTCATTTCATTGTGGAGTACTTACGCTTGCGATTTGAAAGTAGTAGTTTTGATGTAAAAATATGTAAATAGGTACACACATTTCGTAGGCAGTAGGTACTGGATTTGTCATTCCTAGCAACGCAATGTGGTGTATTGAATGAAAAAAAACGGAATGAAGAGGATCTATTTTATTCCAATGAATATACATACAGTTTATAACATCATCAACATGCAGGTTCCAAATGAATATTAGTTACTGTACTTGTACTAGTAAGCATTTGATATTCCTAACAGCGGGACCGACGGTTACGAACTCCATTCCAAATCAAGACAAATATTTGTATGATAAGCATGAATATTTATTATGGCAGCGTGTGATATTATACATACTTATATATTCTGGTATATAATGTATTGAAATGTTTATACCTACATGTAGATCACCAGCTGCATGGTTACCATAACACATGCTGTGCTTAATTTGGAAGCAGATGACCGGCTGTGCAATTGTGACTGGATATTATTATTGTTTGCCTAAACATGAACAACATGTAATGTGTGTAATACGACTGCGTGCGTAAGCTTAAATGAATTGTTTAGCGTCTCAATAGCTTTTATGATCCACATGTCATGTCATGACTACAAATATCTAGCACTCGATGTATGCAAATAAATCAGCCATATTTAAGTTTTTCAGTCCATATTACACAAGTTCTAAATTCACGGGCTCCGTTACTGAATTCTTTATCTACATAAACGTATACTAACGTTTGATTTATAAACTAGCTACTCAAGTCCGAGGCCATAGAAGCCTTGAATAGAGCCGGCGAGAGTATTCACTGCATTTTTCATATTCCGTCGCTCTACATAGCTCTAAGTCCGCACCGTCGCAGTGCACGTCAGGACGCCGCACAACGGACGGATGTCGACCGTGAGTACTGCGCCGCCAATTAACGACTCGCGTAACCGAACACAAACGCCACTTTATGATGGCACTACGCTATACACATATCTTTTTTATTTCATAGAAGTGGAAAACTTACTACAAATAATATATGATGGTAATTAAGTACCAACCAAATAATATTGTAGGGCTTAATGTAGATCGCTAATACCTATCTAATAAAGACCATTTGAAAAATTACATTTGGAACTTATTTTACATTTATAAAAAATATTTCAGCATCGTGTTAAGGATCTTTCCTCTAAAACGTAGGTGCCTACATATATTTTAAAAATATAGGTATTATTCGTCATGTAAACATGTAAATTTACATAAGTTGTTCGAACCTAATCATTCGTGAGGTACATTTATCAGCGATTTGAAAGAATTAACTATATGATTTCAAGCATTTCTTCGACAAAATGTTTATTTGTCATTATAATGTTAAACAAGTGCCTTTTCAATAGGCCAAAAGCAGAACAAATTACATATTCTCTGAAGGTTTTTATAAGTAGACATCGGACACGGTATTTGATATTGCTATTCGTGGAAAAATTTTCCTTAAACAGCCTGAAAGGACGGTAAAGGCCCTTTTAATACAATTTAGCGTATTACGGACCTTGATGGCAACTTCGCTCGTTAGCCAACTACTTTCACAGATTTCAAACAGACCGAGGAGGAGTCAAAGTTGATTCCCTGGAGGAATACCATTACGTATTCCTTATACAAACTCTTTAACGTTCCTACTTTTTCTTTTTTCTTCATTAAAAGACTATTTTTAGACAAAAATTTCAAAATAAGACGGATAGGGTAAGTCAGAAGTGTGTAAAGAAGATTGACCTGCTTTGATTATCCAGTGCAAAATGGAACATTATTCAATATTTTTATATTAGCTACTGTTTCTCGTAATTTTTAAACATAAAGTAAACAGTAAATGTCGCTCGTTCAAACCCTACCCTTTACACGGGTAACACTAAAATGGCGGGTGGAATAAATTACATCGTAAAAAACAGTTGAGCACACCGGTTACACTCATTCAGACTACTTTAACGACTGTTGATTAACGGCCCATAAATGGCTCTTAATTTAAAAGCCGTGAAACCCGACAGCGTTCCCTGAGTACTGACATTTTGAACAAGTGCCACCTCAGCCGAATTTTACTCATTTGAAAAGCTGCATACTTCCCATATTGACAGTTGAATGATGAAATGGTCAAAATTGAAAAAAGTGATATGAAGAGGTATTTTCAGTAATGACCAGCCTGTGGATGGTCAGATTTCAAAAATGTGACATAGTAATATGTAATTTTTTTAAAGATAAAAGTTGAAATCTAATTCCACCGCTTCTTAAGATATGGGTTGTTATTAAATATTAAATATCGATCTGTATATTCCAATGTAACGTATAAAGGTTACGCATTACATTGGTACGTACACACATTAAGAGTTCATGGCCAATAAAACATACATTCTTGTTTCCACCCATTGAACGAATGTACCTTCTTCAACACAATGTACATCAATATTTATGTAGGTACACGTATAGAGAATAGAATTATCACCATTACTGAACAATTTATCCTAGCCCATTTTTAAACATTCGTCATCATCGAACTTATACGTTTTAATATAACTACAGCTAAATACTTTAAATTGTACCTACTTGTTTTCAGAATCCTCCCGAAGAAAATGCTTCATGGAGCCATAATCACAGTTTTGAAAAGACGTTAAAATTTAAAACAAGTCTTAATACAGTTTGACTTTTTACTAAAGCTATATATGTATAAAAAAGGATTTCACCTGTTACTGAATACATTGAAATTATTATTCGACGCATAAATTATTTTAAAGCGTTTGTTTTACTCGCTCTTTCCATAAAATTACCCTGAGGCGGGTGTCCGAAGCTTTATTGGAATATATTTTGTAAATTTATGCGAAACAGAATAGAGAAATTAAGCATTAATTTGTTATACATCCCGCAAAGATTTACATATTTATCAGAGCGTAAGTTCATCGTTTGTGATTTGAGCGAAACTCTCAACTAGTCCTAAACCGTATGGAATAGGAATATCATGCTTTTTACTTTATAATTTTATTCATTATTCAACCCACCGGCTTCTGTTATAATAGTTCGACAACTCCTTACCTGAAAAGAAAAACAACATTTTATTACAAATTTATAGTAATAACACACTTTCTTAACATTACATTAAATTGTATTTGAAGAGTTTTTATAATTGTAAACGGCATCAGAATAACAAGCGAAAGGGCTTGTAAGTGATTGAAAGTCGTGTTGGAAAAGTCTCGGAACCAACGCTCCATAAAAATGTCCCTCAGTGAAACTATGAAAAAGTGTTTACGAACCTGTGAAGAATGTAATTACTGGGTTTTAAGTAGCATGCCTCACAGCACATTATACAGTTGTATAAGTTCGCAGTAAATGAAAACCTTTATATAATACTTAAAAATAAACTAATTATAATTTATTCTCCTAGTATTGAGGTAAATGCAATTAGAAACAAAGAAATCCTGTAAATTTTATGTGTAGAATCAAAGCGACAACTTGCAATGTACCTCCGGTCTTTTTGCTTTCTCATACTCGTATGTATTGACTTATTGGATTATTGCAGGACATTAATAATAATGCGCAACAAGTAGGTACACCATTATCATTGTATTGTATTGTCATATCGTACGATTAACTTCCGGGAGCGTTCCCTGGAATTATAATGGAAGTTTGTTCGAATCGAGAACCACTCCCAAAGGCAATAGACGGCTGTCGGTATTATTGTTTGAAAACTTTCATGGGCAAAGATATTGAATGTTACGCACAAAACATTGGACAAACATTTATGGGATCAAGACACCTAAGGCTGTTAAATGTATAGCGATTAAACATAAAAGTTCGAATTACATTTTGCTTTACCTATTAATAAGGGCAGAAACAGAAATTTACCGGAAAGACTTTTTGATGAACATACTCGTAAATCTTCGTATTATTTATCTTATATAAAACGTCCACATTCCACATAGATAAGGTACATCAGGTATTTTATATAATAAATAAACGATTTAATGTGTAACAATACATATCTATAGCATAAAATAAAAATACAAATCTTAATTACAACCACGCTTAGATAGCGTCGGGAACATAAATGGTTGAAAAACATGGATGGAACAAGAACTTCAATTTCTAACAAGACCGCGGAAGTTTTTGTTACTGTTACTAGCACTATTAACATAGTTATTCGAGCATAAAATTGTTTATTGACCCTCACTACGTAGCGTAGAGAATTCAGTTACAAATACATGTGTAGTCTACGAAAAACAATGTCAACCAACCTGGGCGATTCGCTGGAAACGGTATTGTTTACGACAATCGAGTGATGAGAACAGAGACAATAGCTTTTATAAGTGCTGGCGTCAATACATTCGATTATACACAGAAGCATGTTCTGCGAAGGTATAGGCTTAAAAAGACACAATCGCAAACATTGAATCTCCTGGAATGAAATCCGACACATTCTAAGATTTCTATTAGAAAATATTAAACGAACGATATTGATAATTTGTCCTAAGTAGATCTAAAGTATTCGTGTAGTTTAAAGAAATGTATGTAAGATTTACTTAAAATTCTATTGCTTCTTATATGAACATGTAGATAATAGATACAATCCCACAAAGATTGCAATAAACGCTCAAAGGCGCTAGCTTTACCTACTAGTGTAGTGTATTTTCTACACCTCGTAGAAAGTTTGCATCAACCCCTACCGTATGAATACTTTAACCCTCTTCAAATTATAGTCAACAACTTTTACAAAATACCTCAGATTAGCTCAATAGTAATCAAAAGTAAACGGTATGATCTAAAGTTAAGGCACCAAAATCGTCTTCTGACAAAGAGTAAAACTTTTATAATAAAAACGCCAGCATTTCTAATTTCCGACTGAACTTTCCGCCGCCTTATGAGATTTAAATGAAATCTGGGTATCAACTTCCCGAAACATTTAATTAGCGGTGTCAAGGGTTGAGCGGAAATGAAACATTCTAAGACCAGTGATGCACGAAACACGATATATGTATAGTGCGTGACTCTTCACAATACGTTTCCAACGAACGGATCTACATTATTAAATGTCGGAAAGAAAAAAGAATATCTTTCGCATTTTCTTTATACAGCTCCGTATTTCTACCCCGAATTCGTGGATGTCAAAAATGAAATAGCACTTAAGAATCACAAAAGGAAAACTCTAAACAAAACGGCGCTTTCTCTATGCAAACGAGTCGGGTCGTCCGCGGCGAAAGTTTACAAGTTTCCAAGCCCAACATTAGCGTTGGCTTCTATGCCAGTATGCTACATGATTTCAAAACTTGTACTTGACTTGACAGTCATAAACACGACACTGCTATTACGAGTAAATAAGTTGAAGAGTTAGTTCACGGTAAGCAGCTTAGTAATGGAATAGAATAACAGCTTAACAACGACCTAAGTTTGATCCTCGTGAAATGCATCTGCCACTAAGCTTTACCTAATAAAAGGTTTAGCTCAGATTATTCTACTCAATTTATCGTTTGCCTTAATTGTACATAACACTTTAGGATTTTATTGTTTAATTCGAAGCCAATATTTCAATGATAAACAGACAAAATATTGCATACGCTAAAATAATGTCCCACAGTGTGTGGAGTTTGTGGAGTGGTGGATCTATAATGTCCTGTGAATATAATGTCCTTCAGTCCACGTAACGCCTCGCGCAGCTAATGACCGCAACTCAGATCCGATGTGGCGAGGTAGCCGACCGAATCCCGCCGTGTAATTAGATTTTCCAACACTTGCGGCATTATTGTAGTTCTCATTTTATGCAATAAAATTTGAACTTTTTCAATTGTAATTGAAAATCGATATGTATAATAAAATTTAAAAGTCTGTTTGTATTGTCTAAAGAATTTTGAAATTAATAGGAAAGTGTATACGATGTTCAAAACAAAACTAAAGTTCTTAAAATGTTTTGTTTTTGTGTCTGTTGTTCCAGCGATTGTATGTTGTTGTAAAGTTTCCGGAGTTTGCATGCGTCATTGTGGGAGGGGGAGCCATCCGTACTGCATGAGAATACATACACACTATCATACGTCATATTCGCAGATTGTTGCTACATAACTGCATCTTAATTTGATAACATGGATTTCCGTAAAGTAACTGCTGATACATTTAACTAGCAAATGCTCAATAAAAATAGGTCATTTCTTATGTCCATAAGTTATTTTATCTATTTTACTTAGTGCCCGCAGTTTGAGGCCATACAACCGTGGCGTCGGTCATTTATAGAAAGAAATCAAGTTACTATCGAAGTTACTCAACATTTCCGTTGATTGATTATATCTAAAAAGAAACTCCGAGACACGAACAAAAAGTAATTTGTAACAAAAAATGTGACAAAACATTTGGTGCTAAAAATAGAACGACCGGAAATAGTAAATCTTAATGTGTCTTTCGTCACAATGATTTCGTTTTTTCAATTCTCTTTACTAACCAAGTTCCATAAAAATTATATAATAGCAAGTAACTGGTATCCTTAAATACTGTACTATTATAGATGTTTCTTATGATAATAAATTAAAACCTTATACTAGCTCACATTTCAACTCTACATTTAGGCAAGCCCAACACAGGTCATACGAGTACATAGCATTATAGGCATACGTGGATAGTATGTCCCTATGTTAATAATTACATCTTCACCAATATTACGGGGACACACATAAAACTTAATTGAAAAAACAGCAAATTATTTCATAAATCGTAACATAAAGGCTGTAAATATCTACCATCGCATTAATTATAGCATTGCAAACATTTATCAGCATCCGTTCATCTGTTCGCGATAAAACAAATGTAATAGAAAAGTTTGTAAGGGAAGCATTGTATCTTCAAGTCGTTCTAAGAAAACAACATGAAGGTTTATTTGAAGTTCGTATACGAGTTGATCGAACTCATCAAACAATCTTCTGATTCCGGTCGGCACTTCAAGGGTGCTACTCGTATGAGATGAGAAGTGATCTATGGCGAAGTAAATCCGAGAAGTAAATTGTATGTACACACACACTCACGGGCTGCGGGTAAAAATGTTGAACGTGCTGTCAAACTCGCTTAACACAACTATCATGACGCCGTCCTGATATACATATGTACGAGTACATAAGGTTCGATTACTTACCGGCACGCTTAAAATTTTAAATATCTTATGTGATAGGTATTGGCCCTTATGTGCTCTTATTTCTATGTCAATGATATTTATGAAACGCTATAGTAAAATGTCATGAAAGAATGTGCGACTAGTTCTGACGAAGGTCGCGGGAAAACCACTTAGTAGCGGTAAAATCCAAGCAATTTATTATCCACTTATTCAAAATACGAGTAAGTACGAGCATGTACGTAGATATAATGAGATTAATCTGCTTACAAGAAATATCATTAACTTTTGTGCTCACCAATGGATAACCCACTCTGTTCAGACGAGGATACTGGCTTGCCAAACTCTGATTGTTTGTGTTCAACATAGGTATACTCGTATATACTGCGGGAGAAGTAATTAATTGGATATATGCAAATTAATACGCAAATTAGTAATTACACAACTAATTCCTCTTATTTAAATTTAGTACAATGCTAAATGGGTTTATAGCAATAGCGTTAGCGTATGATTATTCTGAACAATAACTCCTTGCAACGCAAGCAACGGTGCTTCGAAATATGTATAACATTCGTTCTCTTTGTGCAATTGAAAGTATCTACGTAAAGGTTTGACTAGTTAAATTTTAAACAGAAGCTCTTTACGATAACATGCCATGATTTTTTTAGACTAAACTGGATACTGTACGGAACATTGTTATCGTGATAATCGGTTTTATTTTTAATGATATGATAAAGTTTGGCCGTGATCCTTGTGAATGGAAAGCGTAGCATCCAGAAATGAACTACACATTGTTTTCGGCGTAGAAAACTTAAACTAATTTTCTTCAACTTTTTTAGCATTATTTTAAAATAGCACTCCTCTTATATCCTCATAAACTGTCTACTCAGCTATCTATGACGATACTTTATGTATTTACAGAAGTTGTGAGCATGCGCCGCTCTGGAGTCTACCGTTTTTCTTCATTGTACGTTCCGTTAAACCCCTATTCACTCCTTACTTTATTTGGCGCGAGGGTAAATAGCATAAAATGGAAGGGTAGGGTGAAGTAAGTCAATAGAAAAACAGAATCAACGTTCAGCGATTCATTCTTAAAAGCGAACTGGAATATAAAAGCTTCCTGTATTCTCTTTACCCATTATAATTAGGCGTTACACACACATTAAAATTAAATGTGTGATTATCTCTGGGGCGCGTATTAGCATACACTAATTAATGTTACTCTTCCACGGGTATGCGAGATTTATCTTCAATATATAAATGGGACCGATGGAAGTGAATTAATTAGGTATAAAAAACATGAAAATTCTTGCGCAATGCCTATTGCTTTTTAGGCCTACGACCTGGAATAACGCCAGTAAAGATTTAATATATTTTAGAATCATGGAAATTATAAAGATTTTTTTATTATTATACATACATATAGTATTATATTATACATGTATGTATATAATATCCAGCTCACAGGAGACAATCGAATTCACTTTCATAAGTTGTAATTAAATGTGATTTCATCAAATATACATTATTTTATTATTAATTAATGGTATTAAAATTAAAGACAGATTGATGATTTTCTTGACCTATCATAAACCCCATCTACCTTGTTAGAGCAACTAAGCTACACGGAGCTTAAGCGAAACGAAACACAGCTAAGAAAACTCAAACTATCATAAATACTTATTGTATTGTTATAATGAATATAAATAATATCATTATTAATTTTCTGTTAAAATGATAGAAATTCCAACTGTAGGCGCAATTTCTCGAGCAATGGCTTACTCCACTTTCCGGACTTGATTTTCAAACATTAGTTATAGAAAGCGCATTTGGAATAACAGATTTCAGATTTCTCCGTTTCAGTCAAAATTATTAGGTAGTATTTATCGAATTACGTACAATATTTACAGCGGTTTCGCGATATCTTTCGATGAGTTACAATTGAATCAATTTAACATTTTAGCCCACTTGTATGTATAAAGACCGTCATTCGTACCGTCACGAGCACATGTATTTATGTATGCGAAAGCTGTTTTATAAAGTGCAGACAGAATATGAATATTGAGTCAAGAGCTCAAGAGTAATGTAATTTTACAAATGAAATATGCTCACGTATCTAATCAGCTTTGATTTTTACCCCTCTACAGCTGAGCGCAATCAGCTGCTCTGTGCAGACCTGTACGTACAGTAGGTATATACATTTTTATCGTTAACCGACAATACACATGTGAATACGTACTTGTACATTGTCTTCACTATACATTATACCTCACCTAAATTTATCTCACTCCCATTATCAAAACCATATCTTCACGTATAGACGTTTGGTTCCTCCATCCAGCTAAGAATGATCTAAAATGTCCCTTTATGTGTGTGATATTTTCCAACTACATTTTACCGAACCTGGTTAATTATTGCATAATACAATGTTAAAATATTATAAAAAGATAGGACCCTATTTCCAAGATTTTTACTTCTGTTTGAATTATAATATTGACATCTTTATATTATTATTTCCTCACGTCGTAGATAAACACGTACTATGCTCTTCTTTCCGAGTTGATCCTCGGGGATATAACAATATGTGTGACTGATTTCATCAGATCTCTATGGGCCGGAGTGAGCACTTAACATACAGTAACGTTTTCGCTGCGTAATATTGTTATGGTATAAAATGTCATAAACAAGGCCTTTGACAAAATAACTGTTTGACTTTGACAAAATAATCTATCCCGTATTTTCCATATAAACCAACAGAATTGTGTGGATTAAGATAATTCCGATTACAAAACGTATCTAATTAGAAGAAATATGTAGCTTTACAAGCAATTTTACTAAAACTTAATGGTTAGCTTAATGATCAATATACAAGATATAAATATAAAGCGGCCAAATAAAAAACCATAATAGGCATGATCACATAAAATAAATTGTGTTTATTTATAAGTACCTAATATAAGAGCCATGAAACCGTTTAAATGTTAATTGAAACCTTGTAAAAACATATTTTTTCAATAGCATCAATAGTATCAATATCAGTTGCACTTATCAACAGTAGGTTAACTATTGTTTCTTATCTATTGCATAATAGCAAAACTTTGCCGTTACGAGTACGCCGTGATAAAGATCTACCGAATTGCCTCTCCTGTTTTTCCGCGGCGTCCTCTTTGCGCATTTTTTGATTAAACGCTCTTGATTGCTGCTCTTGCTTTTGCTGTTCTTTGCAGCTCTGCTGCTTCTGCTCGTTCTCTACTCTACTAATATAAGAAAAACATCATAAGCTCATTTCTTATTCATAATATAGACGTTAAAAAACAAAAGGACGTAAATAAATAATTATCTGATAAATTCTTACTGATCCAACATTAAATTGATATTAGTTAGAATAAAATCATAGCGATGATCGCTTGATAGTACGCTGTCGAATCTCTGTACGAACGTTTATAATTCAGCAGAGAACTGTAATCTCGCATTATTCCTTATCCACTGCTTAAGAGCGAAACTTCGCTGTAATAAGATCCTGAACCGAATTGCCCTTCGCGTTTCCCCGCGTCGGCGTCTGTATGTTATCACAGTGTTAGTTCAGCTCCCTAGCGAATGTGTATTCAGTCTTTGTGTTATTCATGAACACCCCTTGAATAAAGATGAGCAATCTGACGTCGAACAATTTCAAAATCATTAACAACAATGAACATTCTTAAATAACATAAAATCACATTATTGAGTAATTTTAAGTATCTCTTTATAAGCCTCGCTGGTCGAGCAAGCGTCGGATCGTAATTTATAAACTAATTTAACTTTCAGCCGACCGAAATAAAGTTATTAATATTCACTTAGAATCATTTTGATGTCAAATTGTGTTCTATAGCAAAGACTCTGCGACATTCTTTTACATTTATAAACATCACTATAATCATTGATATTTTATAGGTATTATTAACGTAATGTATATAAAAATCTACTTTTTTCTAAAAAAGTGTACCTAAGGATTCATACGAACATTGTGAAATTCTGCAATTTTACTAAAATTCCGAAAAGCATCACGGTACCAAAAATAAGCTTTTAATCGCATGATAAGAATACTTAAACAATAAACGACTCCAAAAGTAACAATAATTGTACCTACATTATATTATCGTCGGTAGGTACCTAGTACAAAATGTATGTTGATT
>DWGJ01002011.1:0-17293 GCA_018246895.1 Aspitha aspitha aspitha | reverse complement strand
AAACAATTCCCCTTTCCCTATACCATGATTATTTTACATATAAACCTTCCTCTTCAATCACTCTATCTATTAAAAAATAACACATCAAAATCCGTTGCGTAGTTTTAAAGATTTAAGCATACATAAGGACATAGGGATATAGGGACAGAGAAAGCGACTTTATTTTATACTATGTAGTGATTAACACGTTAAAAATTACCTGAAAAAAATGTTCCTCCATAACTTCGTACGAGCATACACCCATTAAGGCACAGGCGCATCAGTTACATAGACTAACCAACCATTGGACCACCAGGAAACTATCCTTTAATATTATTATGTTAACTAAATCTTTTTTACCTGTATTCTTTTTTTTCAGCCGCTAATGTTGCGTTATCATATTTATCAACTTGTTAAGTGAGGCATAGTGAAATTCTATTATTTGATGAACATGAATCATCTAAGATTGTCTAAGATTACAATTTATATTAATTAAGTTTGGTTTACATGCTACAGTTAGCCATATTTCTCCCTCTATTCTGCAGCATTATTAAAGATCTAATGCTGAAGGTTGAGTAATTTTACTGATTAACATTAATAGTGCCCTAAAAATTAATAGCGCTTTCATCGCTATAAAACTGGATACTTTTCAACAAAAATATCTTGTATGTTACAAAATATGATAAAATTAATAAAAGTCGGCTTTATTTAAAAAAATATTTTACTAAAACACAATTAGGATCGCGTAGAAAATGTGTTACGAAAACAGGATTTTTATTGGACTTATTTATTATTTTACGGAGAAATGAGTTGCGTGAGGAATTGAAAAATAAATACGTAGATACGAGAGGGTATTAGCCAAACGTTCATCAGCTTACTTCGAAACTAATTTCCGTGATGTCAGGGAATGTACTGCTCTAGAAACGCAGAAATATTATCTTTGAAAACAATAACACTCTCCACATAGCTACACGTACATATGTCTAGTTGCCGCACACAATTTGTCTTCAATTAGGGAAGGCTAACATACTTCACGTTTATCCTAGTTGCGGAGATACATATGTTTTGGGAGCCAAATTGCAAGCAATGTTTTGACCGCTTCGTTCACTGATGAGAGTTTAAAATATTAAGGCATTTTATGAAGATAGCAAACACTAACCAAATATGACTCACCGAAGACACTTAGATGTTGCAGCACATGCTTAACTGCGGTATTGGCTTTGATACGGCGACACCACGATGCTATTCAATCAATCATAATCCTAAAAACACTGTTAAAAGGATAAGCATACATGATATTAATGGTGACATCTGGCTCTCGTTTTCAAATCGATAGCGGGTTTCTCCTACCCGGAGGCATAAATTCGTTGCTATTCGTGAGGTCTTCATTGAAATAAGACCAGGGTACCTGTGATTATCGGTAGATCCTACAACTGAATAACATAAAGGGCTTCCTTCTCTTCAACCCTCGTGTATCTACTTCAAGAGCTTCCTTATAAATATGATATCCCTAACTATCATATCAAAATAGAATCCGCAATATTTCTATCTATAAATGAATTGTGTTAAAAATCCAGAGCAATCTTTGCAAAAAAAATCGAAAACGAAAATTGTATAGAGGGACGTTATTCCCGCGCGATCTTCGTGCTTTCTGAATAATTTATGAGCGCAGTCCACTTTAAATCGATATAGACCTTCATTTCTTTCATAAACTCTATTGTGAAATTCATAAAAAGAAACTTGCTTGGATATTTTTCTTCAATCTCTTATGTAATGAAGTTTTATCACTTTATTTATTTTAATATCGAAAATCGAAAAACAAAATTAAACCTTACCTCGCTACAATCCAAATTTCCTTCGCCTTATTTAATTTGTTTTTGCAATAAACAGCGAATATTCGCAACTTCGGTAACCCACAACGCGTTTCAAAAAGTTAGATATAACTCTCGACAAAGTTTCTCGTGTTGTCCGGAGAGGATTCTTTCGGTTTAGAGATCCTTCGCAAAAAGTAACCAATCTAAGGATGGATTTAATTGGGTTTGGGTACCTATAATAATACTATATGGGACAACACACACGAGTACCTCTATACGATTCCAAATCAGGCAATTCAGTACATAGGTTATAGTAACCGGATAACTGATAAACATACATACATATACAAGTATATGTAATATGTATGTAGATACTCACGTAATATATAAATACACGATAATCTTAATATTGATATTCATCACACAAATGTTTGTCCTAGCTGAATATAAATTTCATTCGCAATCACAACAAAAAGCATTTATCTAGAAATCTACATTATGTTATATTTATTTCCATTTTCACATTATTTCCATCCTACATATTTCTCTATTTTGTGTGTAGAAGCATCGCTCCGTATTATAATTATTACCAGTTCCAATGTACTCTTAACTACCGTGGTTATTAATTGCTCCAGCATGTTATCTGCTTCTAGATAGTAGTTATATGCCTAATGAATGCGAATCTATTTGTTTCGCGATAATTCAAACGTAAGTTCATATTTATCTACGCTTAGTACAAAGTGTTCAATTGGCTAGACTGTAGTGTTTAAATTTGAAAAAGCTAAGCCGTGAAATTTTCGAATTTCAAATTGCTAAACCGTTGAATATTCGAATTTCAAATAGTCGTCGTACACACTTCGTTTCCATTATGAAGCAACGTAACAGCTTTTTGTTATTTCTGACTAAGAAATGCAGGCTTGGTGCTTTAGATCTCTTATAATACTATTAATGGAAAAGTAAGTCGGTGTCTGTTATATTTTTAAGTAAAAAGCAAAGAACTGATTTTACTTTAGTTATTTAATGTAAAAAGAGCAGCTAGCAATCAGCCAACGCCCTCTTGTGACTGCTGCCTGCTTTTATTTAGGTATGTACATATAGCTTAATGTCTTCACCGTTACGTAACCCCATAAAACTTTTTAATTAATAAAATGAAATAAAACCATTAAAGAAGTGGTTAAATTATTATTATTAAATTAAATTAATAAGTGGTTTTAATTAGGTTTCCCGCGGAAATAGAAACGGATAACAACTACTTTATAATAAATAAAAAGTTGATTCGTAATTACTGGCTGAACGGCGCGTCCGTCGGGAGTGCTTGTTAAAAGTTCACAAACGTGTGCTTGAATTAATCAGAGCATTTCCAATCCCGCGATAGAGGTTTAGTGGTTCCGCATAAATCGTTTGAATTTTTTGAGTAATTGCTTACGGGTAGTAGGAAATGTAAAAATTACTTAAGGATGATACGGTCACGTAGAGAGAATCGATTATGAAAGAAAGCTAAAATAAATATACACAATGTTGATGGATTTTTGTGCCGAGAGAAACTAAGACTTTTCTGACTCGACCAATAGGTCAAATGCTGCATAGTGAGGGAGTCAAGTCTCCGAAACCAGGGTGTATGTACAAATGGTCGAATGCAGAGGAAGCATGTAAGATTTATTGGGATAGAGATATTTGGCCGTCGGGTCTTCCTGCCTACCCGGTTATGGATCTAGCGTGATGGTATAACAATCAAGGAAAATACGGAAAATTGTGTTAGGGACCTACCTATTTCATAATTATTTCCAAAGAACCCGCCGCAGCCTTTATCTAAAGATTGCTTTAATTCGCACGCAATGTTTCTTACCGTTCATAATAATTATTGCGGCAAAATACACTCAGCACTTGACGATCTATATTTCATTATCACGCATTAATCTCAAGCGGCGAAAGTTTTGAACTTGGAACATCTGTAATAATATTGAAAAAATGTGTTCAAATTTCGAAATATTTAAAAATAGAAGCTGAATTTATAAATGAATCCCATAATTGTGGAAGATACATAACTGACATTGAAAACAAGTGGATATTCCAACTGCATGAGACTCAAATTCAAAACACTTTAGATAGGTACTCGTAGTTTCCTTTTGAGTTCAATTCAAAAAGTATGTTAATTCATTCAGTAAATTCAAAAAATGTTGTTATCATACAAATAAAATTTTCAGTGTGATATTGACATTATCATGACATTCAAACCCAAATACGAATTTCAAATGCTGTATGTTTGTTTATACGTCCGGGCTATCCTCTGAAACGGTTCAATCTTTTGATGGGAATTTTATTGGAAAATAGAGAACATTTTCAGAGAGCAAATTTGGATCGAAATCAAAGAGAGACGCGATCAATCATAAAATTAAACGACCCTATACATGTTATAGGTATAAATCGAGAACAAAGTGTTGGCTATCGTTAGAATGAAACAATTTCACTACATAGTATAAAACAAACTCGCTTTCTCTGTCCCTATACCCCTATGTACCTATGCTTAAATATTTAAAACTACGCAACGGATTTTGATACGGTTTTTTTAAATACATAGAGTGATTAAAGAGAAATGTTTGTATGTAAAATAATCATGGTATAGAGAAAGGGGAATTGTTTTACTCCAAATTTAACGCGTGCGGGCCATGGGCAGTAATGAATAAATGAAAACTACTGGATCGATTTTAGACATTTTTTCAGTGAGTGACATAAGCTGTATATTTTATACCCGTGCGAAACCGGGGCGGGCCGCTAGTGAATACATAGAATAGACGTCTACATATTTTGTCATTTTGCAATTAAGGCAATCAAAATAATAACACTATATATTTATATTCCTCAATATTAAAATTAATATTACAACATCTTAACACAATACAAAACAGATACTGTTTTATTGATATTACATATATAAGAAATGAAAAATGGAATAAACATGAACAAACCGACACAAAAGGTCTTATCAGGGAGGACGTATTGGAATAGCGTTCGTGTATGTGATCAGGCTTCCCTTTCAATGTAAGTATCTGTGAATGACAACTGGCTCGGTTCAATGCTAGCTCCATACAATCATTCAAGCGACACGGGACTTCTATACGAATCTACTTCCCTTGAAATCTGGGAAATATTTCTAAACGATACTTCTAATAAGACAACTAGTAAAAGACACGATCACAGTCTGTGGAGTTATGCAATTGCAAATAAAACATTCTAACAGCTAACAGAAAAGGTAAACAACACATTGATATAATCGATATTACTATTTATAACAAAAAATAACAATTAGGTAATTAAATATATTATGATAATTGGACAGATATTTTATATCCAAAAACAAGTAAATGTGCCCATCACACTCTAGTTTGCCCTGGATGGGTTTTGAATCTTCCGGCCCAGCAACCAAAGTGTCTAGCCACTACACAAAGAAGCCCGTCAATTTTTTTTTATAACTAGACAGTCTAGCATCTAGTAGCAGTCTAGCATCTACGTAATAAGATAAAATGTGCATCTTCATTCATTATGAAACAAACTCCAGCAAAATTTTTATAATATTCGTGCTACGCATGTAAAATTCATGAAATATTCTCTAAGGATGAAATACACTTCCACAAATTGCAATCAAGTGTATTACACCTGCCCGTCCTACTGTAACTTACGTCTGAAGGAAGAAATTTCATTTCACCAAACGTCCTACAGACTAAGCTGTCCCTGAAACGGACCCATCTGTTCCCGAATGAACTCCACGGAAATAAAAAATTATAGACCAACTCAGCGTTTCAGTATTTTTTTAAATTGACTTGTCTCACTGCTGCAGTCTTCCGTTAGGCCGGGTGTTTCAAATAAGTGCTGAACAACGCGATTCTACGTTCCAAAACTGACATGACTGATGTTGACTGACGGACTGCAACTAAATTGAAGTGGACATAATCAGGTTCAGTCACTTGGATTCGAAGCAAAATTAGCTACCAACTTTGTTTAAGTGCTGTTATAGACAAGGTCGCCTTCGTAAACGTTTTAACGGAACTGACCTAAACTAGCAAGTGAACTAAACTCTTCAGATGTATCTCAATAATCTATCACTCCCAATTTTGACAAAGGATAGACATCGCTAGAAATAACATGGGTAATATTTTATGAAATCACGAATCGAAAATCAAGGAATAATAGTAAATTAAATCCGGAGCCACGGTGATTTAAAAACTTCAACAACCTTGCTAATAATTCGCCCTTGACGATTCCCAGATCGCTGGAATTGTCGGAGAAACATCGAGGCGAACCCGCCTTTCTAATTGATGGCTCATTACAATGAAAAATCGCTCAGTTCCCCTTGAAGTGCTAAGAAAGGTTTGCTTTTTTTCCATTTCTGTACCGTTGTTTTACTGAATTGACTTTGAGGCCGAGTATTTACCGATACCGGGTTCAGTGATCAAAGATTTTACATTTTCATTTCAATTTCAATAAAGTCCACTGTTTGACTTGATTGTATAATTGAGCTCGATAAAAATTGTGGAGCACGCTTCCCAACCCCGCCCGGGGACAATTAAAGAAGGAATACGAACAAAAACCTACACTTTTACACTATATTTACCTAATGATTGTACATCATTCATTCAATCATTCTGAAAGCCGTGAAGCCCTGACATAACTATTTTCTCTATAAATCTTTCATTCGTTTTCTAGTAATATCACCAAATTACACATAAGAACATGCGCATTACATGCGCATAATAAATTTTCTTTCAAGGAAATTCAAAACGAGGACGCTAATACGTTCAATGATTTCTTGCCTGAATATTTTTGTACATGTTGCTGCTTTATCTTCTTACTGTAAGCTGCTTATATCAAACGCTAAGAAATTTGTACTTTATGGCTCGTGACTGTATGTACGAAAAATGCGACTTACGAACTCAGGACTGCGCTACCATCATGCGTTACCAAAAGTCCATTACAGTTAATGTAACGCTCCCTTTAAGTTGTAAATGGATATCTAATGTATTTCCGAGTTAATGTAGCGAATAGAATATTTTTATTCTATTTCCTTTCAATATCATACAAGTGTCAATGAATTTTCTAATGAGTGTAATAACTTACGATTGTATTAAGGTATACTTATATAAGCGAAAGTAAAAATCATTCTTCATCAAATTCTTTTTAATACCTTAAACCTGGAACTTTAAAGATTACTGAAGTTCATAATTTAAAATAAAGCTGCTCAGAAACAATTGCACAAATAAATGAGGAAAACAAACATCATCACAATTATCCAATCTGAGAATTTAGATACATAGGTACAATTGCACGGAATTGTCCCTTTATTATCATCAGGTGTGAATTTCCGAACTATTTTAGTAAATTCCGCATCAAATCCTGCTCATCCGATGCTCATAATCAAACAATCAGTTGTAACCACACAATTGGACACGCTGCCAACACCTACCAAATCTCATTATCCCGCGCAAACAACACGGGCGAATCGAAACTAGTAGGTGATTGAACCGGGTAAATCTAACCCGGATTTAGCTATTACACGCGCGGCTAATTTATACGTTTAATGGATTTCGTAAACCAAAATAACAAATTACCAAATGTTTATTTTAATGAAGTCTTTAAATCATTTTATATCTGTTACACTTCGTACCTCAATATTTTGTTTTGATTTGATTTCTGTAATCCCTAATGCACATAAGTTTTAAAGTTGCTTCGTACGTTCCAACACCATATTACCAAGAACTAAATTTGGGTTGCGATTGTGTTGTCTTTAAAAAAGGAAATTATTGGAACGTAATAGATAGAACGGAGGGAAAATATTATTCTTATTACAAAGCAAAAATATGAAGGAAAATTGATGTTTTTCCTTGTCTTTTCTTGTCTTGTCCTTACCGGTGGTGCGAGAGGTTTACTTGATGTGATGTGTTTTTGTTACAGATGTCTATCGGGTATTAAGTGATAAGTAATTACTAAGTAATAAGCTTTTAATGTTTTATAAACGTTCTTTATAACACAACCTACACGTATAATGCCTATCATGATCATGGCGGAGTATTTTACCAAAATTTTCCACGAAACGATAATCCTTCTCACAATTTCATTCTCGGCTGTAAAATCTAATTTCACTTAGGAAGGATAAAAAGCTATGACATCAGAGATGTAATTAAAATTTATTTCATGCCATGTTATAAATGATATTATCTAGTCATGTTTATCCATCCTATTTATAGTTGATTAATCAAATTTATAGTTGAACGTCTATTCATCAATAAACAAATGATTGAAATAAAATGTAGTTTTAGAATAAAATTAAATAAAAAAAAAACAAATTCTATCTCAGTTTTTGGTTGTCATAAGTGTAGCGATCATACCGACAGATATTCTGCTCAATATTAACGTTATTATTCGTGTTTGTGATTGTTTGTACTACTAGAACTAAATAGCAGTTTTTTGTGCTTTTAGTTTTTTTATTTCCAACAAAAGTTTATTTAGGACAAAAACTTATAATATCCTAATTTTGAGGGTGTTCTGGAGCCTAAACTAGGACACCTGTACATCAGAAATACAGACGCGGGAAGTTTATAACTAGATCGTGGTTAATTACATTGTTTAATTTATTACATTAATTAATAATTAATAAAAGGCTTGTTAGTCCACAAAGTTAGCGTGTAATGTGTGTGTATGTGTGGGGCAACAGCCTACAATAAACTGTACGAAGGTTTATTGTTGATTGTCATCCAAAATAAGCGTGTGTACCAAATTTCAACTGAATGGGTCAAAGGTCTAAAATTCAGTCGCAAGGAACCCGTCCGGATAAACATACGAACATACCAACTTAATAAAAAGCTTGTAATAAAAATGCATTTTAATTAATTATTACATTTCAATGAATAGGAAAACAAACAATGTGTAATCTCAGTGAAACCAACCTAGCATTGTCTTTACAATTTCAAAATACCTTTATTGTAAGAATCGTATGTTCTGATTAGTAATGCCAGATGTCCCGACAATACGTCTTGACTTTCAGCGGTCTGTTGACCTGCCCCCATTTTTCACTAACCTCTTTAGTCGGTACTTTTGCCGAGAATTTTACCGGAAAAAACGAATACCTTAATATCTACAATATCGCTTATAGATATTAACCGATTATTAAATTTTCTCACCGAACTCTAAACAAACACAGATGATTGCGATTCGTTTTGATTAATCAACGGTTAAGTGTACCATTTATTAACTTAACCAACCAATACTCATAACAAAGATCAGCCCGATTGATAAAAGTAAATGACGATTAACTATAAGAATAACTCCACACACCGCTATCTGATCCTGAATCAGGCAATTTAATGGCTGTGTTACGGTGACCGGACAGCTGATAAACATACTTATATAGATATTTTGATTACGCCCATACACAGAACAAAGAGATGTGCTCATCACACAAATGTTTGTCCTGGGTGGGAATCGAACTCACCACCTCCGGTATTGCATTCAAGGTCTCTAAGCACTCGACCACGAGGCCAGTCAAACTAAAATTTAAAGTTCTTGTAGCCGTCCTAATTTAAAAACAAAATCGCCAGTTATTTTAACAGTTCATTTCAAAATATGACTCACCGGTGCTGGCAACACCAGTTAAGATCCAACCACTATCAGCTATTCATGGGCACAATAACAAAGACACGGTGTTATCTGTGAGACGTGGGCATGACAGGCGAAATCCCGACCACGATTTATCGTACCACGAAACGTAATTAAGGAATAGCGGGAGATCTTGGACATGAGAATTGAATTTCTTTATATTCACAATGAATTGCTCAGAATCTAATCTTGATTTTGTTTCATTTGAAGACAGTAGCAAACGAGCACATCTTGTAAAAAAGTACCGTTTTGGTGAATGTAAGTGGAAATGGGTTTTTTAAATAAAAATCGTTAAATATGCAATGCAATGGATATAAAAATGAGGTGTTATATTAGGACAATTCTACATGGTATCATATTCCAAATTAGGTCATTAAATGTGTTAAGGTTCCCAGACAGCTGATAAACAAGCTACAAATTACTTCATCCAGGAACAGAACAAACAGATATATGCTCTTCACACAAATGTTTGTCTTGAGTGGAAATCGAACCCCTAACCTCCGCAGTCAGATTCGCTAACCACTAGGCACAATGGATTAACATCCATTTCACAACTGAACTAACAACATTTAAATGAAGTACCAGGAATAAACGCGATAAATGATCACTGTTCTATTTGAAAGACACCAAAACAAAAAGAAAATAAATCGCTTCAACAACGAAAAAAAATGACAAACGCGACGTATTCTCGTTTACGGACTATCGTATTCGGATTTTTGTTCCCTGAAAATACTTTTTGAATAACATTTCAGCGCTTATCGGAGCACTACTATTCCGACTTCGAAAGTACAGTCGCGGTGAAAACGTTCAAACATATTACGGACGTTCGTGTTTTGTGCTCTTTTTATAAATCGTTCGGTCGCTCATCAGTTGCGTGCGTAACTAGCGTTTTAATATCACGGCTACGACGGCGAAGGAACTAACTTTTCCCGAACTACGCAGCTTAGTTTCTAAGAAAGTTTTCTGATACGAATGAAGTTTGCTAACCCACAATAGCAAATTCTTCACATTCCCGTGAAAATTCCGTGTGAAAAATTATTTATACTAATCGTACAGAGTATTTGTGCCGTCGCCAGTGAGCTCAACTTACCTACTTCTACTGACATTCAGAGAAAGAAAGAATTCGTTACTTTCAGTATTATATACCGAAGAAATAGTTGGATGTCAATACCTACAAATAATACAAACAGACGTTCGCAGCGGCCCCTGAAAAGAAATAAAAATGCTCGCAATTTTTATTCCATTTTATTTAAAAACAAAATTGAATTGAATACAAAAGCAATACATTAGAGATTATATTTTTATAACAATGTAAAATTGAAATCGAGTTCCGATGTTTGTACTAACTTGGCGCAGTTAGTGGAAGTGTTAAGAGTGGAGATGTCAACATTGTGGAAATGTCAACATCGCTACGTCTAATAGTATACCCCCCATATCATTGGGACCGGATACCTTGTGCAACAATAGAACAATTTTGTTTTGTTGTTTAAAATTACTCATTATTATGAAGGTTTCTATATAGGAAAATCATCCATTTCTTATAGGCAGCTGAGGTCGTAGTAGAACTTCGTTAGCTGCAGGGCTGAAACATAAACGTATTTAAAAATGTTTGTATATACGTTTTAATGAGAAATAATATAATTACTTATCACATTTAAGTACAATTCTCGGTATTAATATTTTCTAAAAGGGTAATGGCAGCGTTTTGAATATTTCAATTGCAAACAAAACAATTTTCGCAGCGCAGACCGACTTCTATCACCAAGTTGCTAACAAAGGCTGTAAAGCCTCCGGGACGTAGGTCAAACTTTTGTTTCGCGTTTCCATTCGTAAATATCCCCAACAAGCACCGTTACAGGACTTAGTTGAAACAAAAAAAACGGAAATACGACATCTCTTTGCATTATTTTTATGAAAACTGTTCAATTTGAATTTCGAACGTTTCACTGAAACTAATGTACGCCTGACACAAAGTTAAACTTTGAATGTGAATGAAACAAATATATAACTTCCGTTTCATCCGATATTTGGATGCTTTGTTTGCTATTTTTTCATTTATTAAGGACTTCAGTAACTTAATTTTTTTCACATAACAGTGAGAGAAGTCGAAGCATAGGCAAGCATTTTTATACCGCCTTATACTAAAAATCGTGTTATCCAATCATCCTGTTAGTTAAGTACACTTAATCTGGGTGGAAAATGCGGCACAGGAAAAGATTAAGGCTCGGCATTCTTAACGGATCACGTGGGACTTAAGGTATCACCCAACAGTTGGTTTAATAAAAGAATCCTGTATTTGTAACTTGAATGAGCGGCAAAAACAAAGATTAGCAGCGCGTCAACAAAGGGTTTTTGTACTTACCTTGCAATTTACATTTACCTATTATACGAAATAAAACGGATAAGCTCAAAAACATGGCAATCATACAAATTTGTAACACGAATTTAATCACACTGCTTTTAATATGTAGCAACCTACTATGTTGTTAAAAATGGTTACTATTTTTATTTATATTTGACAGACTGGTTTTTGACCACGTTTGACTGAGAAACGCCTGTGCTCGCTTTGGAGAGTTTTATAATGTATCGTTACCCATCAGGATGGTTTCTCCAAGATATTCTCCTCTCGATCATATCAAAGCCTCGCTCTTCAGGTGGTCGGTCACATATGACATTGCGTCTGGAACTTGAAACAGAAACTCGTTAGTATTATCTAAACTGAAGAACTCTCTTTGATTTAACGCGGCAATCCTTGCAACTGACAAATTGTATTTGAAAAATTCTCTTTGCTCATTTGGTAGGTCTATTCTTGAGGAAATTAATAATTTGTAAGAATGTGTCACATGAAGTATAAATATACACAAAGTAACGGTTTGTCAGCGATATTTGTTTAGTGAGACTAATTTCAAAGGTTTATAAATATGTAACTTATTGTGTTATCACTTGTGGGTTAAGTACTTGAGACTTTGATATAATATGTATAACATTGGGTATTAACTATATTAAAGAAACGGTTTTATGTTGATTTTAAATATAAGTTATTTTTAGTTTAAAAATTAAGTAATAAATAATAAAGCAACAATAGATAATTAATTAATTAATGGTAAATATAGTAAAATTATAAATTCGTGTTTTAAATTTGTACGCCGTAAAAGGCAAAATATGGAGTGATCTAATAGTTCTGTAACATCTTTAAATGTACCCATATCTGTGCAAATAAATGTTTTTGTCTTTGTCTTTGAACTGTCCCCGCTTGGCGAACGGGCCCCGAAACAATTTGCGAATCGCGACCACACCGCCCGGCAACGGTCTTCGCTAATAGCGTCGCCTTCGACCTATTTGGCGCGGCGGTGTCGTCTACGACGCCGTTCGAACGCGAGTCTGTCATGCGCTTTTTGTTTCGTTCGCAACAAATTTAGACAGACGGGTGACCACGAGTCGATGTGCCGTCTGATCGGTTGAGTAATGTTTTTTTTTGTAAATATTTTAGTTTGTTTTTGTTTATCATTTTGTTACTAGCCTTATCCTTATTATTATTATTTACTATTGCACTTTATTTTTTTTTTGTTTGTTTTTTAAATGGTTAGTTTTAGTATTATCTTTATTATCTGTTGTTAAAGACCACTGCAAATAAAGTCTTTTCTTCTTCTTCTAATAATTATTATTATGACAATCCCAGGTATGGCTATCTGATTCCTAATTAGGCAATTATATGCATGTGTTATGGTAACCGGACAATATGTTACCGCGAAATCTTTATAGTTCTGGTAGCGTTTTATATGCATTTTGAAGGATTTGTCAGAGATGTTCATGAACTTCGAAACGCGAAACAAAGGCTGATCGGTCGATGAGGAATGTGCGAATTCATCATAGTTAACAGTTTGGTCAGTACATGCAATAAATTAACTTTTCGCGAAAGAGTACATGCGCTGCGTGCCAATCTATATCCAGAAGTGGATCTACCGACCACATACAAAACTGGAAGCGTGAGAAACAAGGTTCTATTTTTTTTTCATACATAATTTGTCGAGAAGACGAACTGAGCTCTCAAGAATGCCATCCATCTCACTATAGACCAGCGGTTGTAAAGCTGTGGCCCGATAACTGTTTTCTTAACGTCCATGTATTTAAAACACAAATCAGACATATATAAGAAGTCGTGATAGAAAGTGTCAAAGAAGAAAATATAATAATTTTGTTTTTATAACAGCATAATGGCAACATTCTTTTTCTCCGGTTGGTATATGTGTCATGTCATGATTGACTGCTCCGGTGTGTCTTCTTTGTTCGAAATAAAGTTTGTGTAATAGTGAAGAAAATCTCTATTCTGAACAGAAAGATTAAAGTTGCGTTTGAATTTTGAAACCGGCACAAACTGGTTTTTCACCGTTATGATGAAAAAAAATCTAAATCCTCCCCATATGCAGGTCTATGCCCGCAACCAGACATGAAACTCAACGCGCGAGTACATTGCATCCTTTCAAAAGGAATATACATGAAAGGTTTCGTGAAAAAATGATGCCTAGTACGGGAAATTTAAATATATTTCCATGCATAGGACGCCCGCGAATCTAAAGAGTTGAGGTGCCCTGCTATAAAATGTAACCTGTTTAATTCCATAAGGGCATACTTGCTTACTTATAATAGAATAAAATACTTGCTTAATTACTTGTAACAACATATTTCTACGCTTTTAATTGTTATTGAATAAGATCTTTTATTAAACAAAATAACAAGTTTGATAATTCGGTCTTAAAAATTCAAACAATGCTTTTTATTTCACGTATAAATTTATTCGTCAGATATAAGATACCGACTTGTACCAGCAGATTTTTATTATTTAAAAAAAATGTAATCACATTTCCAAATGCCAATCGCAAAGCCGCTACAAAGAGCTCAAGGCCTGTTTTACAGGCGTCCCATTTATCCGCCGAACCTATTATGAATGCAATATTGAATTTTTCGATAGAACTTTCCTTACAATCTTCTTGGTAAAATAACATAAATAATTTGCGTTGGACGAACTGATGGGCGTTTTCATAAGTCTGAATATGTATGCATCAATCGTATAGCGTAAGTTGTGTGTGTGTGTATTGATAATAATACACTGAGTGTAAGTGAAAAACAGCGAGGAGATAACTCGACAAAGGAGACTCTAAGTCAGACATATATTTGTCGTACGCTGTGCATGCACCTGCCAGTGCCGTATACAGTATTATATTGACACATTTAAATGCGGACACACACACACCGGCTCCATAGGGTTGCCAATTTTATTTGTGCATAATAAAAGTCAATATCTGGCACGTTGGTCCACTGAATAGTGAATTTTAGTGCTGAGTCAGGCGGACCCACTGGTTTCGATTCCCAACCGAATATTGTATGTTGAACCCGTATAAGTATTTAGAATTTTGTAGTTTATCAGTAAACAAGCTCTGTTTAATTTGAAATCAGATAGCCGCGTTTGGAATTGTCCCTAATTGAATATTTTCTGAGGTGTGCAAACTATGTCAATGCAATGTCAGCGTAGTCATAGAATCTTCTAACTACAGGCCCTAAAACCATTGGCAGAATAATAAAAATGGTTGATTTTAAGCTATTGCATAGCTTCTATCGCGGGCGGAACCATGGTGGTGGTAAAAAATACTGCATAAATATAATAAATAATTATAATTTTTGATTTTCATATGTACCTCTGTTATATGTAGCTGCGTGTCATGCAGAATAAATATTTTCTTTATTTCTTTCTTTCTGGTTTCTTTCTAATTACATAAGTTGATAAAAAATGTTATGCAATAGCTTTACCGCGGCAGTCTCCGAGTGCCACACGTATTTTTTTTATACAAACTCCAGTGTTGACAGCCCTAAGCTATAATACGGGCTATTTATAAACGGTCATTCGCTCCTTGTTTATGAATGACACCTTTAGCCATGTGATTTACTGTGTGTATTGAAAATAACTCCTAGGTGATACACGAACCCATCATCTCATACTTTATTCGTTTGCTACTGTAATAGCTAAGCGCGACCGCCTATTTATTTCCAGTGGCGTAGTGTTAGTCGAGCGGAAATCGGTCGATCGGAGGTTCGAATTCCAACACGCACTTTTATATGAGATCTTTGTGAAGAATGTAGAAAAAACCTACGCTAATTGTAGTTCTCCGAAATGTTCTTCGGCTTTGTACATTTTGTTTTCTTTTTGTAAATTGGAATAACAGAATTTTGCCCGACGGAGTAATAATATAAAAGTTGTTAAATACACTTTTAATTAGCCTACATCAGTACTATTTCTAGCTATTGCTGGGCCCGGATTAAATTTATAATGCGATGTACGACGCTTAGATATTACCTACTTATTAGCTTATAATATGCCCATAGCGCTTAGATATTACCTATAAATTTTTTTTATTTTCTTTTGTCATTGAAGTTTATTCATTCCATTTAAGGTACAGCGTACAACAAATGCCAGAATTATTGTCGATTGCAAAACGATGTTTCTTACATATTTTGTAGGTACATTTATTAAATGCATAAACATAGACTGCGTTGGCCATAATGCACAAACTTGATGCAGACGGTTAGGTACTTGATGGCCGTTTCCTACCTTTCTCATAAGAGACCTGTGTGCGGCGATACTTATATAATTATACTATTAATTGTACTTTACATATAATTACACTATTAATTGTACCTTATACCCTTGCACAATGGTTTGTCTTAGCTATTTAATCTAAACAATTAACTGACATCGCATGAAGTAAGAAAATTTCCGTTTGCTGGGTTTAACGTTCACCTTGTCGGTCTGTAAGTAAATAAGCAAAAACGGTTGATTATTTATAATTAAATTTTTATGTTTTAAGTTTAATTTAAATTTTATATAAATATGCATATACAGTATGTGGTAATGCTAGTTCTGTAATGAGTTGAATTTTAAAAATTTAAGGCCAGCCCCTTTATTTTTAGGCGTAATTTGACAATCGGCCAAATAAAAGTAGTCGTCGCGTAGTAAACGTTCTCGGCAATGGATATTGTCTAATTTTGTGATATTTGTAACAAAATTAAATAACGAAATACATTGTTAATTAAATAAATATCTTATCAATTAAATGAATTAGTATAACGTAGTCAGTGTATCCTAATAGTATAAAAGAATTAGTGTAAAAATTAATTTAACGAAATAATTAAACACTTTTAATTAGAATAATTTTAATATTTAATAATTGAGAAAATTCATATACCTGGCTATCTTTGTTATGGTAACCGTACAGGTAATAAACTTACTGTTTAATACTTATACAGACATTTTTATTACACACACACACAAACACACAGAACAAACAAATGTGCTCATCACATAAATGTTTGGCCTGGTGCGGCATCGAACCCGTGACCTACGGCTTAACAAGTCACGGTCTCTCACCAGACATAGTGGCCGACAAGAAAACACATCTGTCGACTGAGACTATTAAAAAATTGTCATCAACAGCTCCTGTCCGGTTGTAAACGCTTAATACGCTCGCTCGCAGTCGCATATGCCCACTTCGATGTTATCTCGCACAAATAACGATACATCCTCCGCCTCCGTCACGTTCATTTGGTCTCGCTTATCGCTGGATTAATGCACGTACATTATATTGCAGACTAGCTGCGCCCGCAGTTTCGCCCGCGTGGAAATTAATGTTTTCCCATTTTACCAACAATTTGTCATTGCGTCTCCACTCCTATTGGTTATAGCGTGATGTTACATAGCCTATGTTGTTCGACCCATTCTATGGACCACTGCTGGACCGGGTCTCCTCTCATAGTGAGAGGGATTTAGGCCGTAGTCTACCACGCGGGCCTAGTGCGGATTG
>DWGJ01002010.1:0-17293 GCA_018246895.1 Aspitha aspitha aspitha | reverse complement strand
TACAATTTTCATACATTTTTTTACCAGTTACCGTACGCTTACTTCGACGCTAGAAGTTCGTGCTAGGGCCACAGGTCTGGTGTCGGAAGCGGCATTACACTGAGCATTAGCTGTCGCGATAAGCGCCCTCACAAATTGCCGCAAGCACGCGAAATGATAAAAGGTGGATTTTTAAGTCTGCTTTTTATTCCTTTTATATTCAAATAAAAAGTTATTACTTAAAAATATTATGCTTATCCGATATATTATTGTATCAGATATATGTACCGTCTTATAAGACCATGTCTTCACGTAATCAAACGTTATTATTGTTGTGCTAATTTTGCGTCATTTCCGCACGAGGTGTTTGTTTTCGAATTATTTTTTTTACAATATTACAGTTGCATGAGTCATCAGTTTATCGAAGTAATTACCCGTTAATTTGGAAAACAAGATAAAAAATTTAAAAAGGCAAAAGCACACAATAATACCAAATTGTGCTATAAACTACGCAATACATTATAGAATTATTAAATTAGCCAAATAAACGTTTTATTCCAATATAAATTTCGTATGCCATTTAAATTTCTCGTCGAGCGTTGTACAGGAAGCAGTTATTCAACGCCCTCTTGCGTTGTTCGGCAATAAATTAACTGGGGTGGATAAATCCATTGAGTACTTCGATCTACGATAGCGATTGCAACGGAAGTACTCATGAATACGATTTTTGTACAGTAAATTACAATTTAAGTGTCCCGAGTACGATACGAGAGACTATTTTTATCGAATGAAGGAACGGTTAAATCTGAAATTAAATCGACGTATTACTTCGCAGAGTGACTTTTCTATTATCATTTATTTATTAGGGGTCAGGTTTAATGTTGGGTAAAATGTGTTTCTTTCAATGATTGAAGCTACCCAATCTTTTTTCGGTATTAGTTATGTTGTATTCATTCATGCCATTAAGTATTTATGGCACTTTTTAAATAGCATTCGCTTAATAAAATAAATGCAAAATATAAATATCGATGGCGAAAACCTCATTCATCTAGCCCGCAACCAGAACTTTACATTTATTAAATCAAGTAACTATAACAAAGTATGCAATGAAACTCACAGTTAGCTTGCAGGTAAAGTTACTCGCAATTTTTTCCGATGCTTTAGCGCTTAGCCTTTACAAGAAGTTCCAATGGACTTTACTGTATAAATGTAGCTCAGTAAACAGGCAAATTGATAACTTCACGGTAAGAGATCTAAACCAACTATACATCTTAGCACCGCCCAAGAGTTCTGTAAACGCACAAGCATACCTAGTCGTATCTTTCATTGCTGTCCTATTACAGATACTATCAAATACCTTTTTAAAACATCAATATGTAAATATTTCTTCCTGCTACAAAACACATTAACATATTGTTTAAACGCTTACGTGCTATGATCGATTGTCCTTATTGTCTAATAATTACACATCTGACTAAAACCCAGACGTCATGGGTTTCAATTCAGACCCAAGACAAACATTTCTGGATATGGACAAACGTAAGTATTATGTTTGTTTATCAGATGTTCCGGGTTACCATAATAAAGGCATTTAATTGCCTAATTTGTAAGCTGTTAGCCGTGTGTGGAATTGACCCAATTACTTTTATTGTAGAAAGTCCTTTTTAGCTGTAAAATTACATTAGCTCAAAGCTCCGTAAACTCATCGCCTGACGAAATACCAACAGTTTATAGTTTCACGCAAGATGTACCAAAAAGGAAATGTTTATGGTCACGTAATGTAAAACTTACCCAATTTCAGAATTGTTGATCATAAAGCGCCAACTTCCGCTATCATAACAACAGCAGCCAACTTTAATCCTTTAGAATGATATTGGGGGTTGGAAAAATGTTTTTTGATGTTTTTATAGTCTTGAGTAGATATTTATTCTTGTTTTACAATAAGTGGCCACGAAAAGGAACGACATAAAAATGGAATTCAAACGCATTTTTATGTATATCGTAATGTCTAACGTGACACAACTAATCTTTTGTCGTTATGGCAAAACATTATCTTTGAAAAAACACACAAATCACTTTTTACTATATTTAAATACCTATATAGTAATTACCCACACACTAAAACATTATTCAAATAGCTATTATTAAACAGCTGGCAGTGCGTTGTCCGTTCAATACGCACACAAAATAATTGTATGATGAGCATGAGTAATTATTTTGCATTTGTGTTAAATTGTCGAGATTTTATATACACATACATATATGTATGAATATAATGTTTGTATATGAATTATATGTATGTTAATCCGCCTTCTGGTTACTATAACATAGAACTTATATGACTTGTCCCTAGATACCATTACCACCAAACTCACTTAATCCAAACGGTTATTACGTCAGATATGGTTACAAATTTAATTTACGAGGATATTCCGATTCATGCTAATTGAATATTAATTCATGTTAATTTAATACATAATATATGATGCACAACATAGGTAATTGAAGATCAACACTATGATATCGCATCCACTCGGATATCTGTAATAAATATAAGTAAATGTAAGGTAAGTACGAGGTGTTATGTACATTTGGATTACTTTACTTCCTAAGAATTTGTAAAACTGGGATTATCAAAATTTACGGTCGGTTGATTAATATAGGTATTCGTTTGGAGTGGTTTGATATTATTGATATTTCATAAAATATTTTTTTTACTTTTAAGAGATTGTATATCAATTCCGATTCAGAATGTTATTTTAGACAACTAGGTCGAAAAGCTTCGTAATTTATTATATCACACAACACACGGACACCTTGTAATAAATTCTGCTATATAAGCGTTTTCTTTCTTATCTATAGACCTCATAATATAGGCGTCATTATCACAAAGCTGTTACAGATAACATAACATCATACTAACGTCAGTCGACGTAGAAAAGCTGCGATGTAACTTCTGACGTCATTATCGTAGCATTCGTTTGATTGGTATGAGATAAACGAGAATAAGCCCCGAGCGGTATTGGTTTCGTATTTCTCAAGGGTAACTTCCATAAATGTTAACGGCCCTGTCAGCGATCCAATCGAAAACGCTGTGATCTGAGCGATTTTTAGATAAATATGAGGGTTACTTTACATGAAACGGGATGTTCTTTACAGTCAATGAATCCACTGAACTCTTCGGTTTTTGTGATGGTACAAGGTTGTGAGTACATACAAGCGCACTGTATTCGCAAAACAATCAATCGCCTTTTTTCTCCTCTCTCTGTGAAATCTGTGCCGCTTTTGTCTGTGTACAGAACTGGAAATGCACGATTCTGAATGTGTCACCTAATCTCATTTGAAATGTTAGTCCCGCTAAGTAGATTGCATAAATATTAATACTTAAATTAATCATTTGAATTATTGCTCGTCAAGGAATAACGCATAACGAAAGCTAGAACTTAGCCCTAATATCACGAGAGACCTACATCTACCAGAGTACTTATATAAAAACTGATTCGAAATTAATCTTTATTTATAATTTGATAGCAATTTGGATTGCCAGCAACATATTTGTCTTAATCTCGATGATTAGATGCCTTACCTGTAACAAGAACAACGAAAGTTATGAGTTTCAAACTTTTCTCTTGGACAATACGGAAAAAATAATAAAAGCTAGAGTACATATAATCGTATCGTACTCCAAATCCGCGAGTTGTACAAATGATAAAATGGACTCTAAATGTGATAAATGCTATCACTTTTAGTTAAAAAGCCAAATAACAGCCATAGTATAAAGAGCTTTTCTTTCTTCTCCAGTGACCATTGGGCCTCTGTCCGTCCGTCTATATTTCATCTTTTCAATGTTTTATCACTCCACAGGCGAGGGGACGCGAACAATTGGGAAAATTTTTGATGTTAAGGAATACATTACATTCAAAAGGGGTTTTTCAAGATAATAAACCAGTGAATTCGAATGCAGAAAGAAAAAAAGGACTCTACAAGATGTGCATTTATCAATGCTAAATTGGATGGGTAAATACATTAATGGGTATTACAACCCACGAGTATTTTCTCGTTAAATGGAAGACATTGAACGTCGTTACGTAACAGTATTGTCACTATAATGGTGAGCCACTCAGACGGCTCGAAATTCCGTTTAGAACCAAGCCACACGAACTTTGACATTTGTCCTCAGCCTAAATTAGCATCTTTGTATTCTTTAAATCGATAGTACATACAAGCAACATACTCGTATTATAGCATTCAGGACAGTTAATTTGTAGCCGTTGCAAAAAGTTTACTAAAAAGCAGTTTTCAAACAAGAATGTTTTATTGAGAGAGGAATGAGAGTTGTTTTTCTCCGGCTTACTTTGTCAATCTGCCACACAAGACCCCATACAGTGCGCAAACCGATGAAAGGGACTTGTGATTTTGACTTGTATTAATTGTATGCACATTGAACCAAATTGTTTAAATGAAATAATCGTAGTATCATTTTAATAGTTTAATATAATAATGTAAAAGTAATCTAGGTATCAGTATCTCCTTTCCTCATCACCACCCAAGTTTGATTGACAATAAATCATTATACCGAGCATTAAAGTCACTATTTCTAAACCCTTATAATAAGTAGGTTTTCTAAAAATCAATCTAATTTATAAAATTCTATAAAATGAGCATAGGTACGAAGTTGTTACTTCAATACGAAATTGTTATTGAGACGTTAAAATGTCACAAAGCTACATACCATGATATACCGAAAACTGCTACAAAATTATGCTTTCGGTGGTAATTACACTAGCTTTTAAGTCTTTTGATCTTACTTCGACCGGAACATAGCTGTGCCTTTGTCAAAAAGTAAGAATGCCAGCTACTCAAAAAAATTCGGTACAATGCGCTCTGCCGCAAGATTTTAACTTTTACTTGACGTCTGGATCTAGACTATTTTAGCTAGCACTTAGACTAGGACTTCTCGCTTAGATATTATTCACACGTATAATATGACTAAGGTCAGTGTCCCGACAATTGTTTCCTACAATATGCATACATACAAGAGTTGTAGACATGAAAGAAAATCTAGTGGTACGATAATCTTCTTTGCATTTCCATATTAGATATTGATAATTAGCGTCTCTTATGTTGCAATAAAAAAATTAACGCATGAGATAACCCTTATAAGTATGATATACTTGTATTATGTACCTTTGTGTATGTATTTAGGTCTTGGCACTATGATATATCATACACTATAGATTATTATGAGAATTCAGATAAACATTGATATGTTTGTACTAATACATATATTTCCCGGTAACTCCGATTGCTTCCACGAATAATCACATTAGGAGTTGCCCCTTAAAGAACCCCATTTATCAGTAAAAAAAATCGAAAATATATGTTCAAAATAATCGTTGTTTGTTATTTCGTAGGTAATATAATTGTCTGAAACTTATAAAACATTGAGTTTGTAGGAATCCTATCGTAATTTTTCTTCTTTTGGTAAAACTGAGTCTGAGAGCATATCTAATATCGTTTTAATTTAAAGCTAACAACATGTACCTTAATCTAATATTTCATGAAAGGTGAATAAATGTGGTAATAACTGCACAAATTGTTGTGATTCGCCCGCAGAAGTAGCATCGCCACACCTGTTACTGCCGTGAAGCATTTGTCTTTACAACGTTCTGTGTTTCGCTCTGAAAAGTGTCAATGCTGATCCACGAGTATACCAGATACCAGTATACTGAGTATACCAGAGGCGACCATATTATTCCTCAAGAGTAGCAACGCATCTATAACCGACTTTTGATAGGCCCCTACAGACTTGTTAGGAGTCGGTTGTAGATGTGCATGGGCGGCAACGGCCACTTGTGACTGGTACCCGTTCGTTTGCTACTCTCTTCAAATAAAAAAAATGGATTAAACTGAGTGTCTACTTTCATTGTGGGTAGATAGATACCTATCTGTGAACGGCATGGGTCTTCGCAAATATGTAGTTTCCAGCCATATATAGCAATCATGGATAAACCCATAATTACTTTTTTAATAACTACTTCAAAACACTTTTACTACCAAACTAATAATAATCATGTACTTTATTGTACACCAATATAAAAACAGGACTATTCATCATAGAGATAATACTTAGATTAATAAACAAATACCCATATTCTGGATAAAAAAGTTTTTAGCGATTATAAAGTTACGTAAGTATACTATTTGGATTGAAGTTATTTACGGACCCAATTTACTTTTTGCTACTAGAATACAGAGGAATTCTTTAAATAGCGTTAAAAACAACGAAGTCTTTTCAACCTTTAGAAAGGGCAAGTGAAAATCGCTTGCAGTCTATGCTGTTAAGAATGACTACAGGTTTTCAGTGCGACCCATTTTGTCGAGCAGTTTATAAGTGCTTTGTGCCGATTTCTTATTGCATGAAAGCAATAACCGGGGTTGCCGGTCATCTCTAACATAGCGTGAAACATGGTATAATGTATATACAATATATACATACAAACTACTTTGTACATCCATTAGCCTATAATTAATTAATTCATATAAAAACTGTACTTGCGCACATTATATTATACATATTATTTATTTGTTACACCATCTGAAATGCAGATACCGCCGAGCTTAATAAAATATTAGTGTTCTAACAGCCGTTATATGTAGTATACGATACTGTTTCGCTTATTCCTATTTACTTATATGGATCTAATTGAGCGTCTTAGACGTTTCCCTTTCATCTACCATTTCGGTGTAACTTTTTGTGAATATGAAACTTTATCGCTCTTACCGCTTTCCTTCTTCATTTCTTTGTTCTTATATTGAATACTGTCAGCTTCCTTGCACGCATTCCTGAACACTGTAGTAAAAAATAGAGAAAGCTCGATTTCATTGGAACTTAAATCGATGTAAAAGTCAATATCAAAACTTAAATTTATCACTTTCATAGATTTGACTTATTTCATAAGTTGAAAGGTGGAAGAGTATCTAGAAAAAAAAGGTCAAAGAAACAATTCACGGCAATTTTAAATAAATATACCTATGATAATAAGCCGGTAAATTTATTTAAATACTTCTAATACTCCTTAATGCTAAAACATCACCTAACATTACGTATTTACTGTCAACAATTATAGAGCGGCAGGATTATTAGAGCGCAAATATCTCTGAACAGACATCCCGAGATCAAGATGCATGCTGCCGTCAGAGGACCGTGTCCAGATTGTAAACAGTAGGTAACCTATTCCATCTCTTACTCATCGTACGTATTATACATTTGTGCTGTATAGGCGTCCATTATAATTTGTTTTAGTAATATTTTCGACAATACTAGATAGTTGAATTGTGTTAGGATTATCTATAAACATAGAGCAACAAAGTTACTTATTCAACGATCCCTTTTCTGGCCCGATAGTGGGATGGACTCGACCCTGAATACATAAGCGGCCTTAATAATAATTAGCAGCACTGATTCTAATTTACGTAGTTTCCTTTGTTTCCCATTGCTGTTTAAATTTTCTTCATGCTCCAGAATGCTTCAGAACTTTTATCAATGGAAACGCGTACCTCTGTTCAGCAATGATTTTTTTTTAATTGGTTTGCGGACATTCGAAATGAAATACAGTTATAACTACAAAAATACACCAGACCCATACGGTACTATAAGCAGCAAAATACAACTATAACGCCTGTGATAATATTATTATGTGTATCATAGCTGTTTTATTTTTGAATCATTAAAATAAATGCAATTGAAATTAAATAAAACGCCTTAATACGCTTAAAATTATGACTACCATGATGTTAACGAGTAGGTACCTACTCGTACGATGTTTAAATTATTTTAAAATATCCGCCATTTAATCTTATTCAAAGTGCTCATTAAGTGTAATCATCAAATGAATGCATAAAATATTAGATTTTTAATAGAACGCTTTTTCCCTTTGAACGATCATTTTACGGCAGTAGAATGTTTTGAAATCGACACTGAGAGAACTGAAAGCATCATCATCGCCTCCATTTCTGCCGCTAAACAGAAATGTTTATAGAGTTGTTTTTCAAAAGCTGCGTGTGGTAGACATATGCAAATATATTTAGTCACGTTCCAACTTAGTCATCGGATGCAGCACCTACCTACGTATGTGATAATCTTACAAAAAAAAGTTATTTTATATTAGACAAAAATATAATTTATGTGCTCCGTGAAGCTATAGACAAGTAGAAATAGTGAGACAGGATCAATAATCTTACACATTCATGACTCTCAGCAATGAATCATTTGACGCGAAGAGAGGATCTACGAGCTGCTTCTACTACAACATAACAAAGCTCATGCATAAGAATGTATGTATAATACGATAAGGGGCATCGGGTTATTTTTCATATGTGTGTTCATGTTACGACTTATAACAATATGTACGTATATTGTTGAAAGTCGTACTGAAATCGTACAAAGCTGATCCGATACCATCAGGTTGCGATACAGGTTGGATTTCAAAAGGTTCGTTGAAATGAAAACTAAAGGTCACCGATACGATTTAATCTAACAAGTAAACAGAACTGCTTATTCACCGCATCACATTGACGGCTCCTCTATAGCTTTTAATTTGTATAAGCAAGGGTATTTATTACTCGGTATTTTTATTACCAAAATTTAATCAATGTTGATTAAACGTTGAGAGTAAAATTACATATATTATTTTTATGGTTTTCATCAAAACTGGATACAGTATGATACATTCTAGTTTATACATGTGTCTATTTACTTATTTCAAATAGGAATTAGGATTATTTGATAAAATAAAGTGCCTCTTGTATTTTACCTTTATTTGTTCATGTGTCAGATGTCACTGAATTAACACTAAACAGCATCCCTTTCCCGTCCACACATTTATGCACAATATTTATTCAAAACCGATTTGACACTTAATTTAATTCAAATTTATCAGTTATGATTTAAATTAATTTCCATAACAATCAGTGAATTTCACATAGGCAAAAGCCGGTATTTGTATACATACCTACATTCATATCGCTCGTAGAACTCGATTTTGAAATACTGAAATTTTATTATTGCAAACATAAAAGGCTGTTTGTTTTATTTACTTAGAATATATAGTTCGTAATTATTACTCTACACAAATTTGATTGGGTGCCATTGTTTAAAACTCCCTGTACCCTAGAGGGATGAATGAATTACACGCGCCCTATGGAACATAATAGTTGTTACACATTAATGAGTAATTGTGGGATTCCGCTAAAATTCGAGTTTCAAAAGTGTTCATAACATATACGACTAACATTATTTTAGGTAAAGAAGTCATTATGATGATACATACACAGATATTTTTTAGCAGAATAATATGCAAATTGATCGACCTGATTTACCTATTCAACATAACAACAACATATCGTCACGCCAGGTCCCTTGCTATACCTATTTACCTATTCGTTAAACTTAAATGTTGCAGTGCCCACAGGCGATGACGACTAGTTGTAGCTGTTGCTAGTTCCTTTGCTACTCTCTTGAAAATGGAATTTACCTATTTTTTTTTGATAAAGATTGCGACAATTTTTTCTTTAGTATGTACATATTTTGCAATGTTTACTACCATACCGATTTGCATACGAACCGTACACTATTTCGTTTCTTTGTGAAAATTGTATATATAATTTCTATGTTTCAACTAGGTAAAGTAGGAGTATTGGAACTATAGTGCATTTATCTATCACTTCCAATATCTTTTTCCCTATTTTTTGTTAAAAAAACACGTTGTGAACTATAAGCCCTGTTTAGTAAATATCTACACCATTTGTATAAAATCTAGGCATTCACCTGGCGGAGCATTCAATCCTTGTAGCGATTGTGTCCGCTGCCTCGTGCGATAGACGATGAAAGGCCACGCCGGACGCGCTATTCACGTATGTCATTGAGCGGAGCGGAGCCAACCGGGTAGAAAAGCGGCGAAATGGACTCGATATATCTTGTACCTACTCTCCGCGAAGTGAATATATCTTAAATCTTAACAACGGTCAATGAGGTATTTAGTGCTATATTTTAAGTTAAAGCTTAATATGCATATTATATGTTTTTCAAGCCACAGTTTCTTTTATTAATTATCATCTCAGAAACCATATTATTTTGTTATTTACATATATATACTAGCTGTGCCCACAGCTTCGCCCGCGTGGAAATCAGTATTTTCCAGTTTTTGCAAAATATGTCATTGCTGCTCCACTCCTATTAATCATAGCTTGATATTAGCCTATAGCCTTCCTCAATAAGTGGACTATTCAACACAAAAATAATTTTTCAATTCGAAACAGTAGTTTCTGAGATAAGCGCGGTCAATCAAACAAACTCTTCAACTTTATAATATTAGTATAGATATATTACTTGGATCTTGTACAGTGTATAGTTATATAAATTTACTGAATTATGTATAAGTATTAAAAGATAATAAATCTATAGTAATATCGACAGTGTAATTAACATGCATTTTTGACAGGGCCGGCAACATTTCCAACCCATCGATATGCTAATGCCGCGACGTAACACGTATTCGCTCGCGCGACGAGCAATTTGCAAGCGAAATGGTGGGAAATATGATCTCTATAGAAGATACATACTATTCTTTATAAAAATATTTTATCATAAAAATAATCTTACGTATATTAGCGCGGCTTAAGTCACTTTAGATGATGTACGTACATTATCCAAATTCGACCAGCTTCGTTCTACGTCAGCCCCAAAATCACGTAGCGAGCAATGTCGACACAACCACCACAATTATAATTTCACGCTATTTTTCAATTAAATAGGCAGTCTGATCCCTTCCATTTAGTAATCGAATATAAAAAATAATGATATCAAAATTAACATAAAACATCTTTCATGACTTAAGAATTCTCAAACTGTTACCTTTTTTCTCAAACACAAAAAACTCCACAGATAAATATATTAATTACACAAATATATTTCGTTGCAATAATAGTTAGGAACACAAGAATCATAACATTTTCGTTATAAAAACGTGAGGACACACACGCGTTACGGTTATACCGCGGGCCGAGTAGTAAATCATTTTAATAATTGATCCACGCTGAAATATTCATGAAGTTCTACTGAAGGTATTCCGAGAGAAAAATGGATGAAAAATGTTCCGGCCTCTCTGAATATTGCGCACGCCTGACCCGATCTCCTTCAATGTATCTTTACGTACAACCTTTGTTATAGAGTTGTAATAGTGACTTGTGTTAATAGCTAGTCTGTAAAAATTATATAAATTGTCTGTTAATTCAAAGGAAACTATATTTACAGTAGGAAAATAGTCACAAGCTGTCGTGTTTTGAAAATAAAAATAACGTTTACTTCAATAATAGTAAATCGCTTGATTCACTGTTGCTGCGAAATTTTGTTTAAAACTAAAAGTTTTTAACTTGAATAAAGTAAGGGATTATGGGAAATTTATTGCGACGTACATATTTCAGAATTCTGGAAATATTAATATTTTCGTAAAACCCGCCCGTGTATTAACTGAAAGAGCTAATCATATTCTAGGTTATAATTTAATTATATTGATCAGTTATATTTTATGGCAATTTTCTAACATTTTATGTAAATTATAATAATACGGCTAATATAATTGTGTTATTAATAACATCAAATATTTTAAATACAATTGATACTTGCTACTAAAATATTGTCGTAATGTGAAAAAAGCTGCCTTTGTTCATTTGTATACACAGCCAATAACCACCATTTTGAGTTGTGTAAGTTGCAGACGACAATACGGATAACGCCTCAGCTTGCAGTCTCCGAGGAAATTTGGGAGGAAATGCATTTGATACGATAGGATACGTGTTGAGGAATAAAATACAAGAGTTGCACAATGTTGAGAGTTACTGGAATTACGATACTTCTTGAAACGAAGCAAGTTCTAAATGTGTCCTTATACATTATTCTTTCATATTGAAGGCCCATAATGCACTGACATTAGAAGTATAAATCTTTTTTGTGTGTATTAAAAAAATCATTCTCTAATAGTATTTATTCGACAGGAAATTACATTTGATAAGATACGTGCCGCGGAATAAAATATCAAAGTATGACAATGTCGAGAAGCTCTCGAGAGTCACTAGAGTTGTGACACCTCTTCTAGCGACGGTAGCGCTACAATGCATATGAAGTGATACAAGAGCCAGTGTTGTTAATAAAGTAACTAAACTTATCAGGATATGAAATTGAAGGCTGCATTTATCTAGTCTTTTTAAATTACACACATATTAACGTTCAGATTTCAACATGATGTTGAATGGATCTGATGATTTTTTGTCAATAACTCAATATAACACTTCTATACGGATTAATACTTGACTGCCGCCAGCAGCATAAGCTATGTACAAGCCTCCGATAATTTAGGTATTGGACCACAACTTGTTATATGTAGAACATTTGTAACAAAAATTGGAATAATATGTTGCCACTAACGGTCGTTTAAAATTCATGAGCCTTTTGAAAGAATTCCCTAGACGTAACGTAAGTTGACGGATCCATTGCAATATGATATGCCATTAAGAACGCTTTTTAGGTTCCGTATTGCAATATTATTGACTAAACGCTAACAGAAGAGTGTTTACCGACGGGGTGTTTACTTTGCGGTCGTTTCTTTAGAAACGCGAAATAATTCAAAAGAATGAAAGTGACGTGAATGGTTAATTTACAATTTGAATAACAATGGTCGGCAAATTTAGAGTGAGGACGGGAATCGAGATCTCTCAGAATTCAATTAGAAATTTGATTTGTTGTTAAAAGAAAATTTCCCTGTAGAAAGCTAATGTCGCTTATTTTAAAGATTAAATAAAATGCTACAGGTAGTAATTTAAGAGACGGTGCGGAACTTATCTAATAATTTCAATTATCATAACGATGAAAGTCTAAAATATAAAATGTTAGATTATGAAAAGCAAATCGTTCCATAAATATGTATTTATGGAAAGAAAATACCATTTTTAAATGAACTGAGGTCATTGATATAGTAAACTTTTTATCGGGACAATTAATATCGCCAAGAAACAGGCGATTTTACCTCATTTTAAATATCTTCATACGAAAGTTTCTGACTGCTCAGTTGTTACTCATAATACCTATTTGAGCACCAATACCAATATTGGTACTCAAATGTACTACTACTTATCTACTACATATTAAGTAGTAGATAAATGGGTATAGCCAGGTAGCTAGTATAATATGATCACTATGATATGTAATCACTATGATATAAAAAAAAAATATCACAAAATTGTTCTTAATATCTGTAACAAGTACATTATTACCCTTATGTACTAATTTGTAATTCTTCTTGACTTAGGAAATCTGTCCGCGGTATCCATTAAATTGGGAGATCTTAAGGACTTTTCAGTATTACTGCTAATTAAAACTAAAGTAATCTGCAAAAGAAACAGTTAAATCTCTGGAGTTTCGCGAAAATACCCGAGCTCAGCAGTAAACTAATTTCAAAGATGTTGACAATCCAGCGTCATCACAAACCACTTCTCGATGTATTTCGTTTTTGTCTTCTATTAAAATGTTTTCTCATAAGAATTCTAATGATAAAGATGCTAATTATTATTAGAACGTACATATTTTGATTTTCTGTCATCTTTGTTCATATTATTAGAAGCAAAATATATTTTATCAGTGTATATTAACAGTGTATCTTGTAATATGCGTAAAGTTCAGTCGTTTTACGTTACCATATAAATATTGAAAGGCAGGTGTCACCAAAATTCATGTTTTGTTTGTATAGCTAATGGCAGCTCCTGGGAGGAAATGAGTGTACGATCCGACTTCCATGCTTCGCTTACACGAGATTTTGCCCCGAATATTTGGCAAAAAGGATTATTACTGGTTTCATTGACATAGCTTTTATAGATAAGATAAATATTATTACATATTCCTTGCCCAGGAAGAAGTTGCGAATTTGCCCTTGTAATTTTTTTATTTGCCCTCTTCTACATTTTTGACTAAATATGTAAAAAGATCCATTTAGTTAATATTATACTGCTGTACGCTTCAAAATCCTTTCTCTCGGGATAGTTTGCAGATTTTATGGGGTGCCAAATATTTTGTTCATCTACTAATTCATATTATATAACAATAGCAGTTGCATACTTAAACAATAAAAACAAACAGAACCGATTGTGAAGTTTAATAAAAACCCTAGAAACAGATTTATATTAATCACGTTAACGTTAACGACACCGTTTAAGTACTTAGTATTCCCCGAACTTTCTTAGCGTAAATAATATTAATTGCTAGCACTTGCTTCTCAGATTCTACTCAACTTGAAGATACAAATGGGGCTCAAGTGGTACGATAGATCGAGCGGTTTCGTTGACAAAGTTTACGCTCCGCGTTATCTATACACGTTCGTAGTAGATGGATGGATCGCAACGCTTGCTCTATGAAATTTCTATAACAAATACTACAAGGAGTATTATTTACGTTATAGTTATCAAAACATTAAGTTTAACTAGATTTTGGGTGAGCCGATGATTTTTAACCACTTTAACTCACTTCTAATAAGACTTTGTTGCTTTTCGGACGTAAAACATTATTTTAGGAAGTTTAAGGTTTTCTTTATTTTTCCTTTTCTTATTGTATTGACAAGTGCGATGGCGATGCTTCAATAGTCGTGTCTAAACTGGGACATGTTAAGTTATCTGGATTCAGTATATTACTTGCATTATCTTAACGTGTTCTAGATTTCGTGCCTCACTGGTGCGGTTACAGATCGTTAGCGACCTCGAGCGAGGAACGTGGAGCGCGGTCGTCCCACGTTTGGTGACCGCTAATGACAATTTTTTTTCAAGTATTTCCTTTGTTTCTATGGCAAATTAAGCGAGTAATATCACAGTTAGATGCATCAAGGTGTTTAAGATATTTAATAAATTCCATCAATATAGTGATAATAAAAATGTGTAGCATTATCATTAGAATTGTACATTGTACATAAATAAAATATTTGTCTGTATCCATAATAATGTAATACATACTAGTACAATTAACTTGTTTTTGTTAGACCTATTGTTTTGTTGTATATATTTATTTATTGATTGCATATTATAATTGTTTACTTGTATTTTAGAAATTTGCATGGTAAGTATAAGAATTTATAAATTTTTAGTTATAAGCTGAAAGGCGAGGGCCTTGATAAAGCATGATTTTGCGAATACATAGATCGATCAATATACAGTGTCATTGTTAGACGTGGAATTCTCACAGACTGAGAAAATTAAGACTAAGTCTAAAAGATGCCTTAGAAAACTGAGGCGCATGCAGCCAACAGAGAGACGTCAATATGTTTTAGCGGTTGGTGGATATACCATACTCCATATTTTAATGTCAACGAAGAAGTACTAAGCGAGCAGATGGCATAATAAGCATGAAGGAGGAGTATCTATACCAATTACTATCATTATTAAGAGACTATTCGTATAACTATACATTAACATTTAAAATGTTCCGTAAAACACACCTACCATATTTAGCCGTGTAGCACAAGACTACATCCATTATAAGTAAATATATTATAATTATAGTATACATACGTTTGTCGTGTCATCGCTAATGGAAGAAGGGGAAGCGACATAGCGACCTCATTTGGATTTTGATAACTACGTACTACTTACGCTAATAACTAGATTGATTATGATTAATATCGGTGTCTATTTTCATGAGGCCTATATTTTTTCTGTCAGTGTAGTTTATACTTATCTATTTAACTAATCTAAATGTCATAATAATTGTCGCTATAACAGCATTGGATCTCAGTTAGTTAAGCGTTAAATTCAGTCACCTTTAATAAACGACTTAAATGAAAGTACAAGAGGCGAAAGAATTCATTCAGGACTGGAGCCGTTGGAAATTCTTACTCACTACCCGCCTCTATTTGAAAGGCGTAACTGTATATTTTACATATTATGTGCGTTCATTGCAGATATTATTTAAATACATTATGTTCAATAGAAATATTATTTCACAATCGCATTATAAAGAAATTTGACACATTCAATGACCTTCTATTTTTTTCTTCTTTAAGACTACTCTTTAAATTTTTTTTGTTTCGAGCATCATTTCAACAAATTGAGTACAATTTGCTTTTGGAAATTGCTTCACACGGCACCTGTATAAAGGGAGATTCACTAATCTGCATTGCATGGACATTCGGATCGTTCGCGTTTTATCGCGTTAGGGCTTTAACACATTGTGCTGATGAGAGACTTTTTATGTTGTAATATTATGCAACAGTTAGCAACCTCGTGTTTAAGAGTCCGTGTATATTACACTCAATTCAATTTGAAAGTCTTAAGGGTGTAGATGACTTATACATACATATTATTTAACGAATAGGGCTAAAGCTACTAACAGTACTATTCGTGCAGTACTGATCCACTGAATACTAACCAACTAATATTCTTATTAACATCAACTAAACGTTAGTACTTTCACTTAGCTTATAAGGTCTATTCCTACAGTACTCTTAAAGCTTGGTTGTAATTGAGTACAAAGGTAGCTAAACCTAATTCTCAATTTATGAATGTTTTATCCAACAAAAACATACATCTCTATCGGTACACTTTAAAACTTCCCAATCATCGAGCCAAAGTTTATATTTATGTCACCATTACAGTTTGGTGCAACTGGCAAACGTCCTAAGCGTCCAACGTACGAATAGATACTGGTTTGAAGCGGCAGTAGCCTGTGAAAAATCCGTCAATCTCCTGATGGATATTTCCGATTCAAACAAATCTGAATACTAGCCACTTTGCCACTCAATATCGCGAAAAAACCTGAAAAGTCAAATAGATACTATATAAAACATTCATGAAAAATGTTATCTTGCTAATAAAAAGGACAAACATTATTTACATCATTTCAGTATTTTTTATGTACAAAAGAAAGAGATAAAGACACTGTACGCCAGGACTCTAACAAAAAGCTTGAATGTTGACTGCAAGCAAGGTACTTTTATGAAAATAAGAAATTAATTCTTTATTCTACATTTTCAAAATTTTAATCTAGAAACTATACGATATGTGCAAAAAATTACCTGCGTCGCTTAATTAATGTGGTACTCTCAAACAATTTCTTTTAAGCATTACGTGATAACATGTCAGACAACTAGCCGTTTCACTATTATTATTATTGACTGGCCTCGTGGTCGAGTGGTTCGAGACCTTGACTGCAAAACCGGAGGTCGTGGTTTCGATTCCCACCCAGGACAAACATTTGTGTGATGAGCACATTTGTTTGTTC
>DWGJ01002009.1:0-17307 GCA_018246895.1 Aspitha aspitha aspitha | reverse complement strand
CGGAGAGGAATCCAACGAATCAAAAATCATGAAAATTGGTAAAGCAGATCTCGAGTTATAAGTGTTGTAACAAACCCAACTTTCTTTTATATTACTAATAAGTTAACAACACTATTTTTACTTTTAAATTTTACAGCTATGTTAGCGACGTCGCTCGGCGCCTTGAAGACGTTTCTGGAGGAGGTAATACCATTGCTGACCTCTTCACCACCAACAGTGAAGTACAGCGGCAGAAGCTGAGAGACAATTGTGAAAAAATATTCTTTTTAGACCCTTTGAATTATGGTAAAAAGTCCTTGGAGCTCCTATGGCGAAAAGTGTACTATGACACTGTGTCTGCTGCAAAAAAGTTACGGGTGACTGATAACAAACATGATAGTCATTTATTTTCGCTCATAATCTCTGGTATAGGCCACTTTCAACACATCATATATAGAATACAATCCGAGATGAATATTCAGCTGAAGGAACTGGATTATTTACCTCTGCAAAATGATGATGCTGATGATGTCGTTATTACAAAATATTCCGAAGATGAATGCCAAGTTGGTCGCTCAGCAATATATTCATGCCTGATATATCTTGGTGACCTGAGTCGCTATCAAACAGAATTGTTTAATTCTTTTGAGACTTCTATTGCAGCTAGATACTATTTACAAGCTGCACAAATTGATTTGACTTCAGGGATGCCCTTTAATCAATTGGGAAATTTATTTGTTGATAAAAACTATAATTTAGACTCCGTATGCTATTATATCCATTGTCTAAGTTCTTTAACACCATTTGAAGGTGGATTGGGTAATTTGACGAAAATATTTGAAAAAACTAAGCAATTTTGTGATGTTTTTGCTTCATCAGATACGATAACACAAGCTGAACATATCCAAAATACAGTTGCCAATTTCTTATCATTGATTGAAATATGGTACCTTGGAAAGGATGATGCTCATATTACTGAAATTTGCAGCAATGTTGCACAACAACTGAAACTCTCTCTAGATTTCAATAAAATTCAGCTGCCAGACATTAATGATGATTATAATACCTTTGTTCAAGCAGTCGAAGAGGAAAATATCAATCCATCATACCTGAACTTTAATATTATACACAATATGGTTCAAATATGTCTCTTTACCATAGCTAAAATGACTGAAACTGATAATATTAAGGCATTTGCTTGCAAAGCATTTACTCTGGCATTATTATCCCAATTACTTCAAAAGCTCTTAAAACAATTGGAATCAATGGGATTTCAAAGTCCAGCATCAAAATTTGTACCAAAATTTAAACCTGTACTACTGGAGTCTTGTGATGAAAAGAAGAGCACCATCAAACCATCAGTGGAAGAAATTATTTCAAACACAGAAACAACCAATGAGAATGATTGTCACATTGAAGTTATTCATAAAGAAAATGGAGATACAAAATTGGCAGTTAATGGTGATTTAAAGGGCAATAACAAGAAGATACTGACTAAAAGACGTCGACGGCGTCGGGTTGCTTCCTCTGGAAGTTCGGACTTGAGTGATGAAGAAACAGAAAGTAGCGAAATTGATTCTGATAAGACAGATTCGGATGGAGAGCTTTCAGATTCTAGTTATGGATCAGAAGACGAAGGTTCCAAAAGTGAAGACTCATTTTATGATGCTTCAGATAATGAAAAAGAACCTACTGAAAAAATTAATGGTGATGCTAAAAAAAATGAGGAAATAAATGAAGTTACTGTTCAAAAAGTAATTGAGTTGAAGTCGAAAGATAATGATGACAATATGAACAATAACAAGAAAGCATTAGGTGAACATTTAAAAACTAGTGCTATACAGGAGTTTTTACTCGGAAACAACATATTACCTAGTATAAAGTTACTGCAAGATTGGATTCTTACGGAAAAAGATTTGATTCTGTCTTGTGGGCAAAGTGGAGATTCATTGTTTCAATGTGTTATTGATTTGCTCAATATCTTTATCTATTACTTTCAGTCTGATAGTCATGAAACTTTTAACAATGAGGAATCCAAAGTTTTCAACACAGCAAAAACTGTTGTTAAGAAATTAAAATTGGAATACAGATCAATTCCTCTACCCGAAGATATTGCTTTACGTGGTACAAATATTGGTAAATTTGATAAAGATGCGGCTGAGTGACAGGTTTTGGATAAATATAAACCAACAGTATTTGAAGAAAATATTATAAGAATTTTAAATTTCATAGACTTTGGCAATCAAATTACTAAAATTGTACCCCGAATTCGATATAACAAGTTTTTAAAAGTCTACTTTGTTAAGAAAGTTCTTCCTCCAAAGTTACAAGCTAAAGTTAGCAGTAAGAAATGTAGAGAATGGCATAATTCTAAAATGCAGGTATGTATTAAAATGATATAGCTGATGAGTATTTAAGTAAACATTCAAATTCATATTGCTAGCCTGAAAAGTGAAGTAGGCAAAAAAACAATAGCAACAGCAAATTATTTTAACTTAGTTCTTAGGGTAATCAGTGCAAATATGCTTCTCAGTGTTTGGCTTAGCAGCTTACCATGCCGAACATATTTACATATTTGTATTATAGTTTATCAGTTACCAGGTCACCACTGTATCGTGAACTTGTCCAAATATATTATTTTATTGTCATAATCATGTATATCTTGGCACTATATGATGTAAATGAAAAATGTCAGTAGGCCCAAATCACTAAATATCATGGAAATAGCTTGCAAGTCTATTTCTGCAAGAAATAAAAAGAAAAATAATAACAGTGAGAAATATGACATAGAAAATAGTAACTCTTAAAATTTTGAAACACCAAGTATTTTTTTTAAACTACACGTCTTCCAAACACTGTTCCACACATTACTTATTAATTTTTTCATTTAACAACTTAGTACATACACACTTAGAAATATACAAAAACACATTATGGAATTTTTTGTATAAACTACAGGTTGAATGTAATAGAGTTTGATTTATGTAATTTTTTAGGATGTCGAAAACAACAGCGAAAGTGTTGGTTTGCAACAGAGAATGGGTCGTTTATGGTTAGCATCCCAGGTGCAGGAACTAGAGCGCAGCGGACAAGGCTCGGAGCCAACTCTTCTTGTTGTGGACTCTGCGGTGTTAAATAATTTCTTGCGTCGCATTAAACAGCTTATGACCACATCCACCTACGTATTTTTAATCCCCAATGTTGGTATGTACAGTATTATTTTACTTATTACTATCTGTTCTACAAATAGATTTCGATGCCGTGACAATATCGGGATAAAAATAATCTGTGTTGCAAATTTCACACAAATTTGTCCAGTAGTTTTGATCAATCTAGCTACGCAATATTTTATATTAATTAAATTTGAATTTTGCTCAATTTTTAAAGGATTCAATGACGGCAACACACTTGTAGCTCTTCTGTTGTTGCTGATGTCTAAGAGGCGACAGTAGTCATTTATCATCGGGAGGCCCGTCCGCCGTTTGGTTTTTTTAAAAAAACAGGGATTTTTACGCTGGCAATTTTTCTGCTATAATTTGTAACCTCTTTAACCTCATAAACTCTCCTATCTTGCAGTGAAATTCTCACTAATATCGGTTAAGCTGTTCCAAAGATTCCTCAGACAAACAGAAAGACAGACAGACAAAAACTTTAAAAAAGGCTGTTCATGTCCTGATATCATGTAAATAAGTATCAGCCCACACATGAGCAAATATAGTTATTTTGAAATTACAGACACTCGTTCATAATATCGTTTTTACTATGTTCCAGTGTTGCAAGAACTGGATAATTTGAAGTGTGAAAAAAGCTCCGCTCGCGACGCGATACGTTGGCTTGAAGCTGAACTTAAGAGTGGATCGCGATTTCTTAAAACTCAACGGCCTGGCCAAACGCGGCCTCTGCCGTTCATAAAGTACCCCCGTAAAGCGCCGCCAAACGTTCATCATTTCATTGAAATATTGGAGTTCTGTAACCACTTCATAGGCGACGAAAAACAAATTCACAACGGCAACGGAGATTCGGATCAACCGCTGCACGGTAAAACGGCTCCGTTGCTTATTTTACTGGTTGGTAACGAACCCGGAAGTGGTGATGATCAATACAAAGAATTCAGTTACATGGGTGCAGCCCAAGCTGCGGGTATTTCTGTTGAGTACTTCGTAGACTTTTATGCAAAATGGCGCCAGACTGCCCAAAAGAGCGGTAAGAAAAGATGAAACTCGTCAAATCAGAACAGGACATCGATTATAGGGAGGGCAGTTGAAAATAAACTCCCTTCGACAAATAACGCACTTCGTTTGGTACCGATGTACGTCTTGACCGAGCTTTCGCGAAATGTTAATGCAACAATGAGGTGGCAGAAGAAGACGGAAGATATAACCTTTTGACATCGCGATGGGTGTTGCTTTTGATTAATGTCATTTAATAAAATCGTAAACATGTTCATTGCATTCATAATCTTGTTTTTCTTAATAGCATAGGATCGAATATTCAAAACATTTTATATTGACTCTTGAATGTCGTTACATCTCATCAAGTATAGTCATAGGTCTAAATTTCATTTATGTTAATCACTTTTCTTTGATTAAAGAATATGCCCAAAATGTTTTTTATTATTTTTTGGATACCACTTACAATAATCTTTAAAACATATTCGTATAACGACAAGGGATTTTTTCTTAATAGAATTTCACACGACCATTGGTAAGATCTGTTATAAAGATCTTTAAAGACAACGTTTTCTAATAGCGATTGCAATTAGGTACCACTTGTAGATGTATTTTTATTTGTAGTCAGCCCGACGCAGCTATGTTCACAGATTCTACAAAAGTACCTACTTTTATTTCAAAAGGATTTTTAGGAACAGATTTTTAATTTTATGCTATGAAGAATCCACTGAATCGTTTTTGTTAATTTGGTCCAAGTAAATTAATTTCAATCGAATTACGCAAAAAAGTGGTTCATAATAAGTAAACAAATAATTAACTAAATAGTTTATTAAGTACTACATTAAACAAAAGGGCATTATCTTATACACTCTTATTTTGCCTAATATTATGCCTAAAATAACAGATAAATTAGTAAATAAGTTACATAACAAATCATGTACAAGGCTTTCATTGAAAACATGGCCAAAATAGCATATAAATTTAAGACCAAAAACATGTAAAATGATTGATCAATCACAATTCTTACAAACCATTTTATCTTTCTGTGATGTAAACTAAAATAACTTAAAAATATCGTATCCCGGTAAATGCTGGGATTATTTAATGTAAGATTAAAGTGTATATATATCTTGCAAAATGTGCTCTACTTGTGGTTTTAAAATGTTATAATTAAGATCATTTACACGCTTACCTAACATAGCCTCTCAGTCCCTTTGACTTGGGAGGATAATTAAAAACTCTCAGATGAATTAACTTACATTATAATAATTCAATACAATAATGTACAAAATATACAATATGTTATAACAATCTTTCAATTCAACAGTCTTATAACTTTATATGCCTATACAGTATTGCACTTAAAATCCAGTTACGAGTGAGGTATAGTACCTAGGATGCTAGGCTTGCTAGGATGTTTTGAGATTATTTTTAATTCATGCCAGTCACTGTGATCTAAATCTGTTGGTAATAATAGCAAGTTTCAAAATCATCTACTTGTCTTACTGGAAGCTTATATTACAGTTCCTTACACAAAAAATATATCCAAAGATGTTCTATTTATATTATTTACTTTGTTGATCTTATCTAATTAACTAAGAATACTACATTGTTGAGTAATTTCAAAACAATGTCAGAATTATTTTGATAGTTTATACATTTAGTAAATACATAGGAAATGCCATCTGCCTTGATTTAGGAGATGTATAAATGTATTGTAATATTGTGTGTAGTGTATTATTAAATAAAAGGTTATTTACATAATATATCTACTAAATTGTTGAATACAAAAACTTAGCATCCTACCAGTTGTATAAGCTGCTGAACGGTGGACCGATCTAGTAAACACAGGTCAAAATCAAATGTTTGAGTGGTCACTTCATATCGTCCAGTCTCTGCGATTAGGTTTACAACCCTTTCCAGGTCTTCATTGTTCTTAATCATCATTATTCGTTGCTGGAGACCTCTCAGTTGAACCATGTAGTCTGGAGACAGATCTCCAGGCTCCGCATCTTCACCGAGGCTACTAGACACACCATTGTCTTGTACTTTTGTTTCTACTGATGTTGACCCACTGCTTTCTCCACGTTCATTATCGTTATTTGGAGGACCGGAATCTGCTACTTTTGCTACCTTTCTATTTTCTGCATCCTCTTCTTCGGCTTGTTTTCGTTTCCGTCGCTTTTCCTCTCTCTTCGAAGATTTGTCTTTGTGTTTCTTCGATTTCTCCTTCTGTTGCAGGGGGGGCGCCTCTACTATAGGTTCTGGTTCCACTTCCTGCTTTATTTCAATTTCGGGGTCAGGTTCCGGCTCTGAGGATGGTTCTCGTTTGACACGTTCCAGTGATGGATTTTCTACTTTAATTTTAACATCTTCATCTTCAGCTATGACAGAGCCTTCAGAGTCAGAAGGGCTACTATTCACGTCTTCTGTTCCTATGTGTAAAACTTTTGCTATGCCACTTTTAGAACTGCACTGAGATGCAGTATCAATAGATATTGGTGAAGCTGGTTCGGGGATTGTTCTTTCTTTCAAAGTGGGTGTCTCCCTATGTTCAATAACTTCTTGTTTTTCCTGTACAATATCGCGAACTTTTTCATGCCTGTGTTTTCGTTCTCTAATGTCTTTATGTTTTTCCTTGGATTCATCACGTTTTTTGTCTTTTTTCTTATGTTTATGTTTCCTTTCAGATTCACCCTTTTCTTTTAATTTATGACTTTCTGGTCGTTCTTCTATTTCTGGTGGTGGAGTTTTTCTCAAATTTTCTATTGAAAATTTATTTATCATTTTTTCCTTCGTCAGCTTCTCTTTGACTATGGTATCTTTTAACACTTCTTTCTCTTTTATTTCTCTAGACTTTTGAATATCTCTTTGTATTTCTTTAGGAGGCTCTTTTGGAGATTCTTTGGATTTATGGCTATCCTTTTTATGTTCCTTTTTCTCTTTCCTTTCTTTGTCTCGATCATGACTCTTTTTTTCCTTTTTCTTTTTTTCTCTAGGCTCTTTTTCTAATATAGATTCTGGTGGCTTTTCTTCTACCTTATTTTTTTTTTGTTCAAAAATTTCAGGTGTATGCTTAGGAGCCTTATATTCATCTTTAACACTTGATGCACTGCTAGATCGAGGTACTGGACTAGGAACTCTTTTATTTGGACTAGGACATCTTTTTTTGGCAGGCTCTGGTGTCGGTGGCCGATCACTTACTCTTTTATTGGCTTTTTCTTTTGATCTCTCTGGATCTTTATTATGACTCTTAATCTTTTCCGGTCGAATTTTATCTCTTTCCTCTTTGACTTTTACTTTATCGGGTTTAGCTTCCTTACGTTCATGCTTAGATTTTTTTTCTGAACTTGATCTATCCTTATCCTTCTTTTCAGGTTTTACAATGGGTACACTTTTTTCAATTTTCTTAGGCTCTGGAGAAATTTTAGGTGGCTTCTGAATTGGTGGTCCAAATAAATTTACAAAACTGCTATTTCTGTGTGGAATTTCTTCTTTATACTCCTTATTTTTATGTCTTTTGACATTATCTGAGGATAATTTGGGCTTACTGACCAGTTGGGGTTTGTCATCTGTAAATGAATCTCTACTTCTGCTCTCTTGATCTGGATTTGTGTAGAATGCATTATTTACTACGGGTATCCCTCCTCCTTTTAAAAGCCTCTTTCTAAAGTCATCATTGGGGTTTGCGAAAATAAATCTGTCTTTAAGGAACCCATTTTGTTGTAAAGTGAAATCATACGTGAACTTAATTTTTTTAGGTTCATCTTTATTTTTCAAGTATATCTCAATAGGGAAAATAAAACCGGCGTAACCCGATTCCTTAATTGAGAATGGTGGTTCTTTAACAACTGAAAAAATAAATGTGCATTTATTCAAGATTGCATTCATAAGTAGTGTATTAAATATATTGATCATGGTTAAAATAATAAAAACAATTTTTTAAAACCTAATTCACAGAATTAAAAAATGAAATAAAAAAATATGATAAAGCAATTCATTGTTGTTTAATTATCTCATCAATTTGTATTAAAAGATTCAGTGACTAAGAATTTTTTAATCAAATTATATAAAATATTTGAAATTGAACTGAAAAATTGAAAATTTATATATACACATTTGAAATACTTGACTGTACTAGTACTGCTTAGATATACAAATTTGGAAAATATAACAGAGATGTATATAATTACCTCGTCTGGGTTTCGGAAAAGTCTCGTGCAGAAGAAAAACTACTTTGTCCACAAAATGACTTATATCAGCACCTTCTTGACCACGGACGAACACCTCCCAGTCATGAGTGAACCCTTCTGGAGTCTTTTTCGATTTTAGCGATGCTTCATGTCCAATCTCGAAGTTTACTTTTATTGCAGACATTTTTTACCTACGAATGTAAAATAACATATTTGACATAAAATTCGATATTTTGATTCGTTCCCTGCCTATTGACGCTGAAAATAAGACTAAATATAAGCAAATACGCAATGTCAAAGTAATTCTATTAATAGATATGTGTCACTTACTGGCTTCGGATGATTTCCACATAAACAATATTTAAACATAACACTTTCAACATAATCTTAAATCATTGCATTGATAATATAACGATTAATGAAAATAATCTTTTAGCGCCCTTATTATTTTTGTCCGCCATATTCAGTTTTCATATTGACAGACAAAATATATATACGAATGAACGTTTCTTTTTACAAAGTTACAAATAAAGTGGATGGTATTGATAATAACAACATTTTTAGGAAATTATCAGTTGTGTTTATGGTCATCAAAAGAGTAAAAAAGTTACAACAAAAGTTACATATAATTTTCGTTCTCATAAGTATTTGAAAAGATCAATTTCAAGCCTTTTAATAATAAAAAAATTATATGTCAATCAAATGACACTTATGGTACATAATAATTGTCATGTTGACGTATTTCACTTTCTAAATTATATCTGTGCCGAGAAGAGTTATTAATATTTTACATACATAGTAACTAATTTTAAGTATCGTGTAAAATTCACTTTCAGGAATTGCTTCAAATGATTAAATGATGTCACGATTACTTGCAGCTGTTTTGCAACCTTTAAAGTAAGTGCCGAAATTTATAACCTTTTTTTTTACGTTAACATCAGAATTACTTGTCTATTCTTGTAGTCAAATTTATATACAATTAAACAAGAATGTTGAAATGATTCTTTTAGGTTAGTAAAACAAGGAATTCAAACTCTTTCTCCAAGCACGAGTCTAGTAAGACCCGATTCTATACTTTTGTCAACGGTACGGACGAAAGTGCGGTGCTACTTTCCTCGGCCCAATGAAGTGAGAAGAGTTCGTCGTCATGGGTGGGCCGCCAGGATTTCGACACCAAATGGCCGCAGAGTCATAATGAGGAGGTTATTGAAAGGAAGATATGTTTTAACACACTGAAAATTTTGAAATGTGGAGAATGGTTTATGTTATGTAGATATTATACTTGAAATAAAAAAATGATTGTATAAACCAATCTTTATTAAAACCTTGAATATTAAAACAATAAACATTAATTAGTTGACTTAATGACTAAGCGGCAAATAACAAAATAAAAAACTTGTGTCAACACTTTTTCACTAGTAAGATATACTGCTGACAAAATTAACATGTTAACAAAACTACACAATTCAAAATTTAGATAAACTGGACTCTAGCCTTCAAGTGTGGTTAAAATTTTCATTTATTTCAATTTAATGACAGCAATATTGTATATCAATAAGTAAATTTTTTCTATTAATTGAATAGATACTTGGGCTGAGAATGATTTGATTCATCAGAGTTCGCAGGGCTGTTAGCTGGTTTCAGAAGGTTGGATATTTCAGAAACTACTAAGGTTGTCAACTTAATAATGGCTAGGTGAGCTGCCAGTTGTAGTACTAATGCACCAAAACCCTTATATAAACCACCAACTCCCTCCTTGGCTATAGTAGTATTATAGCAGTCCATAAACCCTTCATACCCAGTAAGTATTGGTGTCACAGATGTTCCGGTGTCCAAGTTATCTATTATTGTACGGGTACCCTGGGAACAAAACAGTTTTCATTTTACTCAATATGATTCTATAATTTATAAATTGCATGTATTTTTTTACCCTGAAACCCAGCTTAACATATTCGATGCAGCACCCATTTTTTGCTGCACTGCAAGCGAGTAAAGTACTAAGTGTTTTCGACCTCATTTCACATTCAACATGTTAATATCTGGATAGATCAGTAGTTTTGAGTATTTTAACTTGTAGAAATCTCTCTAAGTGATGAAATTACATATAGGTTAAATACTTAAATAGACATCAACAACAAATCTTAAAAAAATCACTACTTCTAAAATAAAATAAACTACATTTCTGTATTATAAAATGAGTAAACATTATTTCATAACAATTTCTTACTTGTATTTGCAACCTATGAATGATTGTTTCTATGGGATAGAACACTATTTCCATGGTGATGAAGGAAAATATCTTTGCTTTTAAAATTATGTTCTCTATGAGAGGATTGGGTGTGTTCTTCGGATAATTAGCACTGTACACATCACTCAACTCGTGCCTGTGCCTTTGTTGGAAGCGAAGAATCCTCACAGTTACAATCCTTAATACTAAACTGTGAACAGAGTAATAATTTAAAAACACATTTGGTTTCATCACATGGGCAAGTTATGAGCATACATAGCAATACATATTGCTGCTTTTCATGAATACTCGCACAATCCAAAATTCAGATTTTACATGGTAGCCATTTAAAAATAAATCAAAATAAAACAATATTGAAAAAAATAACCAATTAGAAAACGACATTTTTACGCGACATTATGCCGCTTTTCCTTTATGAATGTGAGTCTTACTGAGTATGAAATAAGGAATGTTTTGGATTTATTTTTGTTATAAACCGGTATTTTCAAAATGTTGAGTTGTGTGACTATTCATGAAAAGCAGCGATATGTTGGAACCTGGTTTTTTATCTGTAAGGTACATGGACTTGAATTATACACAACCAAATGGTTCCCCCATGGTTTGTAAGCGATTAATGAATAACTAGGAACACATACCTCGCAAAGTATTTAGAGATTCCGAGGCCCGCTGTTGGTAGGACTACTGCCCATATTGGCAGCATTCTGCCGCGACTTGGCGTTCCCCATTCCAGGATTCTCATGAACCCTTCTCTGAACACATCCAATAAAGCTGGCTTGTCACTAGCAATATCACTCTGTACAGTTTCCACCAAACTTGCAGAGTAAAATGGAGTTATAATGGCCAGACTTACACTGTAATAAAACAAATACAGTTGTAACATGTGTCCTCAGTTTTTTCATGACATTTTACATCACTGTTGGATCAAAACATATAATCCCAGTCGTCAAAAATGTCGAAAATCATATAGTATTAAAGGCATATAATTAATTGGTTTATTAAAGGATAATAATTACCATTTCAATGTCAAATGCTGTAGGAATTGTAAAACTGAACTGCATTTTTCAATTTCCCTGCAAACCAAAATAGTTGGATGTGAAATGTCCAAAAATGATTTATTATTAATAATATTGAATATTCTTTGATTGTATCAAGTGGGTATGGATCCACACACAATTTCATACATATTTATAATTTAAAAAATGCTATAAGAACATTCATTGAACCACAAAAACTTTTAAGTCTGCATAGTCCATGGTTACTCCACCAGCTGCAAAACTATTTCTATTGCTAAGTGTTAACATTTTTATTTTTACTTTTCAACGATTTTAGTACTTGAGTATAATTTACATCAGATTATTTAAAAACATATAGTGCATTGAAACAATGAAAAGGTATATCTAACTTGGGCCATCCGGTGCCTTTTGATATTAGATCTTCAACAGCCAAATTGATGCCTTTGACAATACAGGTAGAGCCGATGCCCTTCCACAGAGTGGTGAAGTCCTGTCTCCTGTGCAGCCTCACAACAACTGGTAATAAGGTGTAGGGCACTATGTGGTAGTTTTTAAGACTATTGTGTACCTGTCATTATACATTTATTTTTATATTAATATAACACATATACCAACTATGATGATGTGAAACATTTCATTTATGGTTGCTTTACAATTTTATTTATGTTGCTGATTGTTTGTTGTTTTTTATAGGACAGTATGATCGGTTAGCGACTAAGTCCTTTTAATAATAAATTTAAAAAAAAATTGAACGTAGTCAATATAAGATTACCAAAAATGTTACATTAATCTCTAAGCAATGATTAAAACCTTTTAACTTGTATTGATGCAGAAATTATACACATTATATTTTAAATACTCCTTAAATATCATATCTAAACAATACATAATAGAAAGCATATAATGTACTCATTATTTGACCTAATGTCAATTAATATTATTAACTCAATACATTCCTAGCTAAAAATTTAGATTGATACAAACCTGACATTGCCTTCTTAGAACAATAAAAGGATGACTTAACAAGTTTTCTGTAATTAGACTTGCTACACTTATTGCCGTAGTCACATAAGCATTGCTTTCTGGAAATGAAATAGTGGTAATAATAAATTTTTTGTAGTAATTGCAGCAGACATGATAAAATATATATTATAGGTGTCGATATTATGCGTCAGTTTTTACCATCTTCACTGACGTCGTCCATAACTAACGGTGGTCCTTGGTATTCCTCGTTCAAAGGAGTGTGGTAACCATATATTTGTTGATAGCGTGTATCATACAGATCGTTCGTTTCCCTGTTGCGATCCAAGCCGTACGGTCTATTGTAACCACTGTAATCACCAAAACCAGCCATCTTTCTAATGATCTAATAACTGGACCATTATATGGCGAGTTCCATAGAGCTGCTCAGTGCGTTGTTAGTTAAAGCAACGCCCCTGCTTGAATTTTATGCAACTAGACAAAATCTCAATTATTAATCGTTCTCATGTTCTGTAACAAAAAAATTATACAAAATTTCTACGTAAAGTGACATTTAGATTTGAGTGACAGAAGCTTGAGGCGACAGATTTTAAAAACACGTATCATTTACAGATGTTATTAAAAGTGCTAACAATTTATGCCTGAATCTATTGCGCTTACAATTTCTTTACTTAACTCGTACTGAAAAAGCGCTATAATATAAATTTAGTCTAACCTACCAGTGAAATCTTATTTAATAATCATGTACATTATTTTATTATACTTAAGTTGTACCTTACTCTACTCGTGATGTCACATCTCAGTAATTCATATATGATTTAGGTTAGTAGATATTAATGAAAGCTTCGCTCACTTCGCTCGAGGTATCTCTGCGCTTCATATCTGTTACTAAACAAATGTTATCTGTTTATTTATTAAAATGTCAATAAAATTACAATTTACAAGTATTTTGCTCAGAAGAGTAGAGTTAGCCATTGAGGAAGTAACTGATTACAGTTTTCAGCTAATGATATTCCTTAAATTACGGCATTATTGCATTCATTGAATTGACATTTTTAGCTCATGAAGAATCATGAGGCTCATGATATTTATGTAGGATTTTTATTATTTTCATCTGACAGTTATAGCAGTTTTGGCATTGACAGACTGGACACAAACATCAAATCCAAATAGGTATATGGCAAACTCGTAGCTCGTAGAATAGTATAGCAGGGCGGCGGACCTTACACGCATGTTCGATACGTTATCTGTCATCTATCTTTTGTAAAGATTTCCAAGGCCTGGGAACAAATATCGATCTAAAATAAATGGGGCAACTGTTCTAAGGCCCTAAAATGAGTCTTAGAACTCGAGATAATAATTAAGAAAAATAAAATGTATGTCGCGATAATTTTATGCTTATCAACCTTGAAGATTTGTAGTAAGTAATTATTGTGGTGATGAACCGTGACATTTAAATGTATAAAGTGTGAAAATGCTATGTGTTTGCTGTTTGTATTTGTAGGTGTATTCGCACAGGGCGAATGTACAGACGTGCGAGGAAGAATTATATCTCACGGTCTCCACTACGTCCCTGGCCCAGATACTTGCACATTGTGTATTTGTGACAATGGGCTACCCAAAGTATGCAAGGCAGTGCTGTGTTCTCCTCCACAGGTAATTTTTATTTCATTGTAGCTTTAAAATAAAAAAAGATCTACTGTGCTTCTTCAGTGATTTGTAAAAATATTAATTTGCGAATAACATTAGTAGCATTTATACATATTTCTGGTGCTATTTGTAAGCCGTATATTGATTGAATTTTTTTTAATTTTAAATAATTTGTACTCAGTCATTTAAATTTTGCTTGCTAGTTAGATTTACAAGTTTTATGTAATGATTTAGTACACTGGAATAATGCATTACTAAAATTTACTTGTGAAATACATTACATTAATTATACTTTTGTAAATCTATCATTAATAACACAAGGAAATCCTATAGGGTCTAGAGAGATTTAAAAGCTACAAATATCTAGGTTAACTACTTTCTACTTCCCAGTGTCTTTGTCAGCCAAGGATTATTCAAACTAATGTACTGTGAATGTTGCTAAGCAGGAAGCAGCCAAAAAAGTATTAAAATCAAAATCAGGCTATTATTTTCAATCATCTGTTTTGCTTATTTCAATAGTTAATTGTGCATAAGTTTAAATTATCCATTTCATACTAGTAGATAACAGTGATTTAAAGTTGCTGTAATTGCACATATATATAAAATATTCCAGAGCGATGTTATCGTACCACCGTTAAAACACCAATATGTGACATTCCATCCGGCAGAAAGGATAGATATTGTCCGCTAGCCGTTTGTTTTGTAAATTACGAGGCTCACGGATCAATAGCTACATCCACAAGATCAGTATGTCAATTTGCAGGACTGTCGCTCATTCCGCGTGGGCACGACTTGCTGCGAGTTCATATGTCTGGACGACGTCGTGAAGCCGGCGGAGGGCGGCGAGGCGAACGTGCGCGTGGCGGCGGGCGGCGCGGCGGCCGCGGTGCTGCTCGCCGTCGCGCTCGTCGTGTACCGCGTGCAGCGCCACAAGCGCCGCCGCCCGCCGCACGCCGACGACCAGAGGAGCTTGACCAGCATCGGGTATGACATATCTTCTCTTTTCAAAGCCGTGAAAACATTTTTTTTTTCTTTCTCGCGATGGCTTCTCGGTCTTGTGACCATTTTGCCAATGACAAGTTTACCGTGAAAATATTATATATAGCCGTTATAGAACTGAGTTTGTAAGCAGTTGACAGCAGGCTGATACTGACAAACACGATGGCTGTCATGTGTGCTCGCCATCGGACTGTAGCCATACTGCAACATGGCTAACTTTATTCTAAATTTGTTATTTAAAACAGCGCTGGGAGTTTTTTTTCGCCGGCTTTTTTCACCTATAGCCTGAGGGGCGCACAAAGCCGAGGAACGATGACTAAAACATGACCTTCATTGAGTGTATGTAATGAATAAAAGAATTTGAATTTGAATTTGAAAAAGCTCAGACCCTCAAGGCATTTTGCATTCGGTGTGTTCCGGCTTAACCGTTAGGGACCAGGCGCAATGTTATAGTAATGATAATAAAAACTTACTCTTCTACCACAACTAAGGTCACAAACAATCTACAACAGGTCGAGTGCTTCGAGTTGCAGGACTCTGCCTTCTAACCCAAATTAAAAAAAAATCCTCTACCACTGAGTAGTAATGTTTGTAGACGGAAGGTTAATACTTGTTTACTAAATGAAGGTATTGACTACTAAATACTTAGGTCCGAAATATGCTAGGATTGTAGTCATTATTTAATATTTCCAGATATATAAGTGGTAGCATGGGATACATGGGTGGTACGTGTGAGACTGCTTTGGGAGCTTGGAAGCCCCCAGGGAATTACATGCCCCGCGGTGAAGCCCCGCCGCCTTACGACGAAGTCGTGGCCCAGTGTCGCGAACCATTCAGGTACAAACATACTGTATTATGTTCTTCACTCTAAGTTCTGTTTATCCAAATTCTGCCATATAAAATCAAATTTGTTCAGCAGTAATAAGAACTTAATCTCTTATCTCTTATATATATAAAAATCCCGTGTCAGGATGTGAGTTTTCGCTAATCTCCGAAACCACTGAACCAATTTCAATGAAATTTTGTATGTATCAATTATTTGATCCAACTTAAAAGATAGGATAGTTTTTATAAAATAAATAAATAATAAATGTCAATTGTCAATAATTTTTATATAAAATAAGTTTCTGAATGCAAGATGTTTGACATAATATATGATTTAACTTGTATAACCACGGCCAGGTCCACTAGTAGGTATACCAATTTTTATGAAAGTTTTTATAATGTACGAGTATGTATTTGGTACGTGTCATTAGGTAAACTAATTTAGGTGGCTATACAGAAACGTTTTTTAGTTTGTTCAACGAAAATTCTTATTTTATTTGGCATCAAAAAAATGCCTATAACCCCAAATTTTCTCTTTCCTACCTCAACCTACTATTTGTCCGTTTACCTCTGAAGGCTCCTATCTCAATACAATAGGTATGTGGAAACGCAACCTACGATTTGTAAACACCCTTTAATATCTGTCTTCAAATGTAACTTCTGTATGTAATTACCTTACACCAAGCGCGGGTATGTATAATTATTGTTTCCAACTTGTCATTACTAAGTTTATTTAGGTATTAACTAACTTTTAATCACACCTTCAGCGCGTACATTTGATACAATTGTTGATGGAACCTTTAAGTGGTACACACTGTCATTGAAAACATAACATTTTCTAAAAAATATTTATTTAGTGAAATATTACATTTATATAACTTATTCTTTAGGATTTCCGTCAATTCGCTGCAACACCGTGAAGAATGTGTACGACGCCTTAAGAATCTGTAATCAGCAAAGAAATAACAAAAAAATATTGTGTATGAAATGACATATACTGGATGACATAGAAGATTGTTATATAAAAAGGCAGAAATAAAAAAATCTATCGTTTTTCCTTTCTTTATCAATCGATTTGCTTGCTACCTAATTGCAGGGCGGAGCGAAGCTGTTTTCAAATTTTCTTAAAACTGTGATGCCCTAAAAACCTTTCCCGACACCCTTCTAAATGTACTTTAAAAACAGAGTGAATAGGCATTTACTAGGCGAGCATGCTACACCTTAGGCCACATCATCGCTTACCATCAGGC
>DWGJ01002008.1:0-17309 GCA_018246895.1 Aspitha aspitha aspitha | reverse complement strand
ATGAAAATTGGTAAAGCAGATCTCGAGTTATAAGTGTTGTAACAAACCCGACTTTCTTTTATATATATAGATGTTCACGTGTTTAACAATAATTACTTTTTAATGGATTAGATATCCGTTTGAAATTATTAAAAAATTTATGTTCTATAGTTAAACCTGAAAATAAAATTCTCAATGGGATTATTCTTAGAGATATCCTAAAATTCTTAAATCAACAAAAAACCTAAAAAGAAAAGAGCTAAATTTTAAATTGAACTTTATGTTTAATCTTTTTATAACTGCTTAATTATACTTGTTACAGAAAAAAAAATTACTAGAATAAGTAGTAGATAATTTACGAAAACCTTTTTACAACGCTTTCAGATAAACTCAAAAAATGGAATTTCAGTTTACACTGACGTAATTTATTTAAAACGAAAAGAAACTACTAATATGTTAGAGCCTTTGATGAAAAAGTGAGCACACTACATTTTGCTGATAACATCGCCATTCATCGAAACGAAACGAACAGATTAAATTATTTTGCATAGGTTTTATTACCGTGAGCTAATGAAATACCTGATTTTGATTATTATTTAATGTTAAGGATACTCGTACAAAGTTATATTTATTTATTGGATTACTAACGCAAGACTCAGCAAATACAATCATAAAATACAGAATGTCTTATATGGATTATTGCTAACTGATCTCACAATTGCAAATAATCACAACATGCACTACTAATTTTCCTATGGCTTAATTTATAACATTAAAAAATTATATAAATCATACTATGTTTAATTTTACAACTTTAAAGTTTTTTAATTATAACAGTGCTTACTCAATTTAAATTTACTAGCATTTTTATTTCCTAACATTTGTATTATTTACTAATTTACATTATGCTTAATAAAGGTACGTCGATTTTTTATTGTTTGTTTTATACAGAATCGGCGTCAATCTTAGTGCACGTTCTGAGCGGCGAGCGGCCGGCGGCGATGCAGAGCTCAGGCTCGACGCCGCCGCGCGCCGACCGCGCTCTGCTCGCCGCGCTCGCTGCCCTCGCCTCCATCTTCAACCGACGCTGGCTGCCGACGAACCCAATAATCTCTACACACATCATCGTCACGATAACACTTGTACTCGCAATTGTTTTTACACACAACCCCTTATACTTTATCGAATATTCAACTGGTCTCGTAACTAGCTGTTTTTCTCAAAGATGACCAATTTAAAGGACTAAGTGACTTCAAGCGAATACCATGAAGGAAGTAACTGTATAGTACCAATAATTTATACTTAAGCGAAATGTTTGTATGTAAATGAGTTTATGAGCATGTTGGATCTTCTTATTACATTGTATTTAAAATACAAACGACAAATCAATATTGATAAATGTTTAAATCGACTCGCTTTGAGTCGCTAAATAAATTGATATTGTCAATTTTCATTGTAAAATAGAAACGTTATAATTATTTTGTACAGCTAAAATTACGAAGGTTCAATTGTAGAGTAAATCTGTTCCGAGACGGAGTCCCATTTCAAGGCGATAAGGTTATACGGTTCAGTTTTCGCTGAGAGGCGTTTTTTTTAAAAGAACAAGAAAGCTTAAGATATTAATTTCGATAATAAATGGCTGTAAAGAGATTAACGAGGCGCATTTACTTTGGGAGGTTTAAGTCTTTAGACGATTATCCGTCGTTGATTCTCTTTTGTTTTTCCAGCTAACTAAGCTTCGCCGCCGTCTTAATCCTATAGCGAGATTAAGGGCAAATCGATTTCGTTATTCCGATCCTCCGTGAACCGAGATTCAATCTAAGCAAACGGCTTAATCTGTGTGTTACGTATATAAGCCGCTCGCCTGTCCCTAGACCGTGTTACTCGTATTTGCGTTCGATTTTGTCTTACTTAACCGAATTATCTCTCCAAGATGCAGCTAATGGTAGTTCTGAACGATGTTCTTGGAAAAAGGAAATATCAAACGGAATTTGCTTTTATAATCGAATTTCGCTTATGTACTGCAACTCATTTTTCTTGTGCTGTTTGTTGTTCACAGAGATATAACTGTATAACAATACGGACTTTCTATTCGATATACGATTGCAGTGAAACGCGCTTTCAATGCACACAAACAGAACAAATAATACAAACATTACTTAAATTGGTAATAACAACAGTTAAACAACATATAAAATAACAATATATAAAGTTGGGAAACAATGCATTGTGTTATATATTAAAGTTATATCAGTACGATAATTGTATACGATTCAGGTCAAACAGTATCTGTTTAAAGTCAAACCTATACCTGTAAATAGAACCGTGTGTACATTTCATGCTCCACTGTGCGCGGAAGTCAATGAATATAGAATATACCGGTTAATTCCTTCACGCGTCAATTGCCACATCAAACACATTACACATATCAATTGTATTATTGCCATGTCCTCTTAAAGCCAAGGGCCTCTTCATCTAGGCAGATACAGGCGAATTAACGCTTCACTGAGCGCTCTCTCCATCCAACAAATTCTCATAAGCAACATACAACCTGCAACTAATTAGGCTAAGTTCAAAAGCTAACAGTGATATTAATAGAACTGCAGATTTGAATTGTATTAGCTATTATAAACAGTGTATGCTTAAATATTCTTATGAGTATGCCTAAATATATTTAAAACGAAAATATGCCTGACGTTATCTAGCAATCGTTACAGTACAATTCACAAAGGTGTCTATTTTCTATGTTCCATGTAACAAAACAACACATCACAAGCGTAAGTGCAACAGTAAAAAATAAATTTGTAGAGTTTTAATGCTCGCCAAAGAATGCTATGAAACTCGCATCTAATGTGTTGCCCAAAAGAATTTCTATTTCATTTTGAAATTACCTAATATCTATAACGTAGAAGTGCTCGTAGCCCCGCCGCGGTTGCAAATCGCAAACTATACACTTAAGTGACATCCGACGCGGTCGCAGGTCGCGAAGGGTGGCAAATACACACGACCGTTTTCAGGCTTCGGAAGGCACGTGAAGCAGTCGGTCTCCATTGTTATCATTAAGCAATAATAATTGAACCGCATCAGTAAGGTCAAAGATGGTTTATAAACATCCATCACCTTGTCCTGTCCTTAGTGCAGTGGTGAAATGCTGTAAGTCTTCCTCAGTTGTGGAAGAAACTCTTCCCTAGTAGTGCGATATAGATAGGATTATAATCAAACTTATTAGTATTTGATAAATTATATATTATGTACGTATAATGTATATATAAAAATTTTACTTGTAGGTTAATTTAATTTATTTTTAATTCTTTTTTCTTTTATGCTCGCCATATATTTTCTCCAGACAGTCAGGTTTCACGGGGCGTAAATTACATGTGGTTTTATGTTCGCCCTTTGTTGCATTTATTATGTAAGACTTCATACAAGAAGAAATAACCACAAAATGGGATGAATTTTTTACCGAGTACGCCAAACTCGAGTTTTTAGTTAAATTGAATTTAGCCCGGTACGGTGTACAATTTATTTGATAAAAAAGTAAACGATTTCAACTATTTATTTTCACCATCTTTTTAATTGAGTAGCTTCACTTTATAAATATAGTATTGTATACTAACACAAGTGATTCATCATTAAAATAAATTATTGTAAAGCCAAACTATAATGTTTACATAAGCCGATACAATTCATAAAGGTTTTGTTAAACTACAAAAATTTTGCTAAACTTTCAAAGGTATTTGTTCATCAGCATTTCAAAGTTTCAATTTATTACAACGATAAATTAAAATGAACGAATGAATGAATGAATGCAAATTAAACGTTACAGAGGATTTTAGGCAAGCAATTCTTGGTATTAAACACGTACATATATACATACATGTATGACCTACATTTGCTTCCAATTTGCTTTGTATGCACAAAACGATGTCTTGTCTGACGGACTGATAACTCACGTAGTATGCTTTAAATGTTCTTTGAAGTTACCCTTTGTATTGCTCGAACGTTTTATCGCTTCGATAAATAAAGGCAGTCATATTAATTGCATCATGTTACTTCATTGCAGTGACCCGGTGGTGTAAATTACGTACGGTGTGTATTTGTTTGAGCAGATGTCAAACTTTTCTTTTTCCTATGCCCCGTTGCGACTCCCATGAATAACTTTCCTGTAATAGATAGCTAATTTGGAAGGAAAATATCCAGTTGTAAAATCGTACATTGATTAGCTTTTTAACTAAATTGGAATGTGTTAAAATATTAACGGGAGATCGTTTTAGTTGTATAAAGTTGCTGCGTCGGAGTAATCTATGAAATAATTTACGCCGTGCGAAGTGAACAATTTCTTACCTTCACATTTTACACACTTCTAAAAGTCATTTCCTCATTTCAGCGCGAAGTTTAATTATAATTCTATTTGCAGACTCGTCGGGTATTATGCTACAAAATATGATAACATTGCCTCTATATTAAGTAAACGAAACTTCTATAAAATGTCCTGTAAAGTTCAATATCAATTTTGTGGAAATACTAGGTCATATAGGATTTCGAATATTCATTCCAATGATATTTTAAAATGATTAACCTTTTTTTTATTAATTTGATGAAACAAATGATTTGTATAAAATATTTTTTACTGTCACATAAATATGTATGTACGTTCTTGCAAAAACTACATTTCACTAAAAAACCTTTTAGAAAGGAAGCGAATTAAATACTAATTTCACGCATTTGTTACGATGGCAACACATCAATTAATTTTCCTGTTCCAAAATATCAAATCTCTATGCAATGAGCTTATTATAAAGCGTAGGTAGTGAATGACCGGTGCCTCTATCTAACAGATATTAACACGAAGTAGAATTGTGTTGTCAATTGGACATGATTATATCTTTATAGATTCATTTGTTCATAATAAGTATAACATTTACTATTATTAAACTACAAGCATATAGGAATGATAGCACAGCGGTTATGTATTACGTGCATTTTAAATTAAATATTTCTTACTGACCGGTTAAGTAAAACATCGGGAGGATAATTGCACCCTTTAGAATTATCGGTAATGTCCTGTAAGATGTAAGAAGTCTGCCAAACGACACTTAGCGATCGTGGTAAACTATGGGCGTAAATTCTTATTATTACAAGAGATCTTATCAATAAACAAGAGTTGAAAATAATTTTATGAAATTAGTATGTATTTACTAATTGCTATTTACTATTCTTAAAAGTTATGTGAAGCTAAAACAATACTCGGCTGTATGTAATTGTGACCTTGTCCCAATCGCTATATCTTCGTAGGCAGGCATGAGCAACAAAAACAGATAATATGTAAAACGGAAAAACAAAAGGATTCATAACATACGTGACTCGAATGCGATAAGCTGTGCAAACAATTGTTTTACGTACTTATTTCTATTTGTATTCATTTGTTTGTAAAAGTTCGTAATTGAATATAATATTGTTTCTGTCTGTTGTTCACAGACCTATCAATTATACAATAAGGTAACAATAACTATATTTAGATACACAAACGAATCGTGTTGTTTACTTAAGAATTATTCCATTCGATATTGTATATATAGTCTGTATTGTTGTAAATAATCTCAAATGTAAATAAATATATTATTTCCGTTCTCGTCCGCCACTGCGCGTATGTAGGTAACCACATGATAAAACAGTGAAAATCATAATTAACTTTAAATAAAAGTAGTTAACGAAAGGGTTGTGTAATAAACTATCAAGCGTAGACATTAACTATGTTACTAATGTTTATAAGAATACCGAAATAGATTTAAAATTATTGGAGATAATAATTTGTTTCATTCAATACCTGAGTCCCTGAATGTGATTTTAAATACTAAAATCTTATTACTCAGCGAACTTAAATCTGATAGATACTAGTACATTGGAACGTAATTTAAACATAGCAATATACAGAATATAGTACATATACAGATAGTATAGAATACAGATAGTATAGAAAGGCACAGGCACATTGCTTTTCCGTATATATCAAAAAGGCACAGATACAGAATAATATGCTACATGAAACGCGTTCTATTAATGAATCTATATGTACATATTGTATAGAGTAATATTAAGAAGCATTTGTAAAGCAAACTTTATAACCTTTTGCCTTACAAAATTTAATGAAGCGATTTAATAAAAATGTGCTTTCGACTACCGCGTTCGATAGAAATGGTAATAAAATATCTCGAATGATTTATTTCGTAGCAATCAGTGGAGTGAGTTGGGAACAAACAAAAAGAAATCATTATATTAAGCAATGTCGCGCGAATTGAGGGCAGAAAGATGAAGACGAAATTGTAAGAAGGGGATAAAGAGCCAAAACGGAGCGTATCTAAATGAAAGGGAAATACTGTATTTTCTGCCTATCGCTCCCAGATACGAGTGTATGTTCCAATGGAGGAAACATTTAACTTGATGTATTACGGAGGGTTCCGCGCCCATTCGAACGGCAATTTATCAAACTAGTTACCTATATAAGTTTTGCGGATGATCTGAAAACATTGTTACCGGAATACTTACACAAAGCAGTTATTAGTTTTCATTCTTTTACAAGCTTTTTATTAACTTGTTATGTATGTATGTTCGTCCGGGCGGGAACCTTGCGACTAAATTTTAGACCAGTTCTCTTTAACCGATTCACCTGAAATTTTGTATACACGCTTATTCTAGATGACAATGCATGCTTAGGTAAGTGACGTAATTCTAATTCAAATATGGCGGATCATGCGCGATAGCGGACTTGTTATTTTTCTGCAGAGTATGGGTAGCTGCTTAGGATCATACGAAAACAAGCTGGTTTTAAAAAAGTTTTTTAACGTTAATATATTTTTCTAGAGTTTTCTTATTTTGCCTACCATGGTTTTTAAATTCAATCAGGATTAAGACTAGATAGCTAGGACGATAAGTGACGACTAAAAAACTCAGATTGGTATTAGAAAACCCTTGCTCTAGTCGGATACTACCGTGATTCGCGATTACAACGCTACGTGCATCAAGAATACCGGTACAAACACTATAGCGGATTTTAGATTATATTTTGCAACGTCAAACCATTGAATTGCCTTGTTTAGGTACTGATCCTGACTACTACGCTGGATGTCGTAGCTTCGATTTCCGCCAAATATTTATGGGGTGACCATATTTATTCTGCGGCTCGGTATATTAAAAATATCTACAAACTATTATATAGTATATTATCAATTTACTGGTCACAGTAGTACATATAAGGTCTGCCTAGTTGATTATAAATTGTCCATGTGTGGTGTCCCAAGATATTAATATTACCTTAATTATGGACGCTGTTGCTGCTGCAGCTATTAACGACAATGATGACAAATACGAGCCTCGTTCACTGGAACATGCTTTTACGAGATGTTACTGTTGTATCATAAATATAATAACAAATTTGCCACTTACGCTCGAAGGCGTTGATATATCACGATCTGTCAATTTTATGAACACTGGATGTGGCTCCTTATCTTGGTGGAATAATTTGGGAATGATATCGATTTCGCGGGGTAACTCAATCCTCGTAGTGGAACCTAAAAAAGATACAGGTAAGCACCTATCATATTAATTTTATTTATCAATTCGGTAGGTATTTGTTATATTAACTATTATAATTATAACCTAAATAATAATATAATAATATTTATTTCAGACATTGGTCCAAATGATTTGTGGTAGTGTATTAGTAAACATTTTTGCCTTATTACTATGTTAGTATTGCTAGTTTACCTTTAATATTAACTAATTAACCTACTAAACCGTAGGTACTATACCTACGTTAGTACTGAGATATGCAAATTGGAATCGAATAGAGTTGAAGAAGCGTTTAACTTTTTACTTCGTTCAGCGAAACGAAGCTCATCCGACTTATCGACACTTTGTGCAATCTCAACTTCGATATTAAGTATACGATTACCGTGAATGATCATTATGTATCCATTTAGGTACTATATTTAGGTACTTTTCGATAAACCAAAAAATTACTGTCCAGTAATGATAATACTTAATAAAAAGTATATCTATAATGTAATTTTTCGTAAATCAAACACGACTGAACTGAACATTACTTACACATCATGTCTATGTTCAAATAGGACGCGTTCCTATTGCTGCAGAGTAATTTTCAACGCCTATACGAATAGCAAGACGATTCAATTTACACAAGACGCGGCAATTGAACGGTCGTATCCGTGAAGCGGTCCAAATTAACGCTTAGCCGGCAACTTGAAATTCGATTCCCAATTACGACTCACGGCAATTGCAACGTGATTGCACTCGATATAGCAAATCATGCGTTATGCGTATCAAACCGATCAAAATGCAACGAACAGTGCAATTCTATAGGTATTTGTATGTATGACAATTTACACTTTAAAATCAACATGGCTAGTTTTATTGAAAAAAATTTTTTTAAACAGTGCTGGGAGTTGTTTTTAACCTCTCTACTATGCCCTGAAGGGCACACAAAGCCGATGAACGATACCTAAAATGTACGACCGTCATTAAGTGTAAACTGCATGACCTTCATTAAGTGTATTAAGTGTACCGTATAATAAATAAAAGAGCGTAAGTTGGAAAATCACGCAAAATTAATTTACTGTTTTTAAAGTGGACGATTTATTGAAAATATTGATACATAACTTCTAAAAATTTAATTTGCGTAATGCACGGAAGTTTGCCACTATCGTGTGCCCATTGTTATACGGATTTTCTTTGCTGTAACATAACTCACGGCTTTTTTAATCGACACTCATTTTAGATAGCTCTGTGTCGAGCTTTATTTACAGCGAATACCACGAGGAATTCCAGTGTGCGAACGACGGGGATTATTTTTATTTCTTGTTCAGAGTGCTCAATTAAACGATATCCACGATGATTAATACTGATTGCGCTTTTATCTGTTTCGTTTCTGTATCGCCTGTTTATATTGTTTATTTCAGACAGTTAGCATTTATTACGCCATTAATTAATTAAGTGTACTGTTGATTCGTATTTAATATACATATTTCATAATTTATGTCATTGCAAATTATTTTGCAGCTTTCATAATAATATTTAATGTATTTTTTGTAACGTTTGCAAAACCTAGTTCTGTATCACACGATTCTATAAAATGTCTATCTCCTTGACTTATAGTTCAAATGTCTATAAAGATATTTTATTTGTATTGAGATATTCTATTTTATTCTATTCTAAAGATATTTTATTTGTATGAGAAAATTTCGAGGTGTGCAATTTCGATATTTTGTCTTTCGGCTTTTAATCAAAAGTAGGAGGGAAATTCTATTTTATGTGGGGTTACCGACGTGTAACTTGAAGAACGTTTCATCACAGTACAGACAGTGATGCGAGCAGTCGGCGGGATGACCGATGACGTCACGTACCCAGGGGAATGACTGTTCGCGGGAAGATATAAATATTATTCACCCCAAATGTTCCTAGTGATGAATACACTCGTAACTGCTGTCATCGAGAAAAAATGTTTTGGAGATTAAGAAAACAGTAAACGAAAACAGTAAATTTAAAATAAAATCTATAGAATTCATTGATCGCTTAAGTATACGTTTCTTATGTAGCGGCATGAGCGTAGTCCAACATGACATTTAAGTGAAAGTTGTTTCATATCATGGGAAAGAAAATTTTGATTGGCGTAGTAGAACTGTCTGGTGCGACCAAAGTTATTAATAAAAACACAAATGGTCTTGAGAAATTCTGTCGTCTCAGTAAGTTAAATAAAATATGGAACAACAAGCAAGCACTAAAATCTTTTGGATTTTCTTTTTTCTTAAGTAGGGACATACCTCAAAAAATAATTGTATCATGGGAGCCATTAGTGCCGAGAACAGTCAAGAAAATGACCAAAGATATCGCCGCGACGGGGGAATAACGTGCCAGTTATATAAATTATACAGAATGTTGACAAGAACTAAGTATATTTTGAATTTATTATTGTTCCTACAGAAAAATGTCCTATCACCACTTTTCTTGTGTTACGTTACGTTATAAAAGCGAAATAGAGTCAAACTAATCAATCAACTCTCTTTTTCTTCGAGAAAATTATTAACGTATGTTAATAACAGAATATTTCACATACATCCAATATTTTATATTACATACATATGCACATATGTTACATAGCGTAGTAAATATCACTTGATATAATGGGAAAGGAAAACATCGTGAGGAAACCTGTACAGCTGAGAGATGTTATTAAGTATATAATATTTCTAAGAAGTGTGAAGTCTACCGATCCGCATTCGGCTAGCGTTGTAGACGAAGACGACGATGTGGTAGACGTGGTAGCGAGGTAGCGTCCCTCTGACTATGAGAGGAAATCCAATTCAGGAGTGATCCAATAAAAAGGGTGAAAAGAAAATAAAAAATTTCGGATCTGTGACTTCACATAATTATGTGCGTTTTTAGAATAAAATACCAGTGGCCAACAAGTCAACAAAAACATGGTGTACAACATATGGGCCGTCTCCATAATAAAAGAAATGATATGCGTCAATTAAATGACAGTTACATGCGTTAGGTCGTAACTTGGCCCGGCGCGGCGCACTATCGACGTCAATTTACCACTGATAGCTTGCTACCCGAAATCCTAATAATAATATACATTTATTCATCGTGCATTTGTAATAAAAATGAAGATGAAAAGCTGTATATTTTCATACATTTTCTAGATAGGAATAGCGTTTTCGTTTATATTAAATTTGTCATGTTCGGCCAACACTCCCCGGGGTCGGGAAAGTTACGGTCACGTTTGGGAATGTATTTTTCCCATTCGCTTTGTGACCTCTCACACATTGGAAGCTTTTTCGCTAAATTGGAAAAATCTTTTTGCCGTGGATGAATTCACAAACAAGTTTTTGGCTCAGCCGCACGCTAAGGTCTCAGTTGGATTTGAAATTTACATTTAAGTTGCATTATGACGAGTACGCGCCATATGCAATATGTACGCGCTATAAAAGGGTAAATCTTAAATATTGTTAAAATTATTGTAAGGTTCCGCAGACATAGTCATTTGAATACTAATAACAGGCCAATAACAATACTGAAGTTCTGGAAATCACCTACAAATGTTTTGAGTGTCTCCACGAAAAGAAAACATAATTTTGCGATGTCAATTATACGAGTAATATTACATAGTGACAAGTGGCATATGTTTAAATAGATTATACTTGTAGCGACATAAATAAAAATGACATACATATGTGTGAAAAGGGGAACTCGCAGAGAAATCTCGCCGAAAATTTCGGATTACATAATTGTATTAGCTCGTCAAGGATCGTCGCAAGATACCTGCAACTACTAAAAATTCGTCGCATGGCCGCTGTATCTCTCGCTAACTTAAAATTAATGAAAAGCCAAGTTGTCGTACCCTCACTAATTGGTTAAAGCTTAACCGGAATGTCTAAGCTAATAAAACGACACTAAGAGCTTTGTCGAGTGCTCGAGTAAAAGCAACTCTAGTAGAAATAACAGGCGACAATTACATACTCGTAATGTCCATGTCCATTATTATCGAGTAAATATTAGTTCAATTTAATATACATAGAATATATTAGATGGTTACGAGAATTTTAATAAAAGATAGCTATCTATTTAAATCTCTCCCACAAACGTACTGTTTCACTTAATATAACAAATATTTATTGAACCTATAAACTATGTAGATACGTAAATAAAAGACAATTAATGTTCAGCGACCAATGTCTCTTACATAATGTTATATTTTTAAATAATATAAAGGAATATGCTGGAGTCTAATTATATTATCGATAACTGATAAGTCAATGGACAAAAATCTAAGCGCAGGGAACAGTTCGTACTTATATAAAAATAGAATGAACTTGGTTGCAAGTACATACGTACAATGTACAGTGATAATTCGATAATATAAAGCTAATACCAGCACGTACAAATCAAACATATTTTAAATATTTCCGTAAAACGAAAAAAATACACATTATCATGTGAGAGTTTAATTTAAGTCTTGCAGACTGATATTTTGTGGGGAAACCTGTTATAATGTCTATCAATAAACTGCAACTGCTTTTTGGCATTTTGCATGACTTATATACCTACGCATAATTGCTTCCCAAGCCCCGTGTTATCTAAAATTCTGAACCACTAAATCTGTGTTTTGAGAATAAATCAATTGTTTGCGTAGCTGTAACATTGTAGATTTGTGAATTCTGGAAAAATGTATGGAATAAAAGGCAATGTCCAAGTCGGAAGTCCCGAGAGGATGCGAACATCTATTTCGTTACTTTCCGCAAAGTCACGAGTACGCTCATTTGTCATCTGGCCCTTATTGAGGAGCAAATTTCGGTGACCGCCTCCGTCTCGTATTATCTCGCTGATATTTTCATAATTCTCAACGAACAGGACATGTCTGGGTTAAGCTTAACTTAACGATAACAAGGCCTGTCATATATACAATATATCTAATTTTAGGACATATGTATTAAAATATATGTAAGACCTTAGAAAACACGTTTATAACTACGTTTTATAAGGGCAAGGATACGGTTACGGTTGCAATGATAAGGTTATTACCATACCATAAATAGGCAGGCAAATAAGAGACAAATATCGGACTAGGTACGTATATACAATACGTTAATTAACGAAGATATATCAATAATATGTAACTATCAAGAAAGATTGTATATTAAAAATTTAGAAATGTCAGTAGATTACTTAACATCATCTATAGATATAGGTTAGAATAAGCGTTAATGTACTATCGACCATAAAGGTACATTTATAGCTTTTTTTTGCAGAAAAATCTTGTAATTGGAAACTAAAGGCCGTGGAAGAACAGAAGCCTGCTCCTTCATATCTTACACGTACATCGAAAACCGTATAGGAATTCCAAAAGCCGTCGTGGTCAGGGTGGATATTTTTTCTTTGTGGTGCGAACAATAAGAATGTTATAGCATCATGTGGAGCCATTTATCAAAGCGTTCACAATGAACTAATATCCTTTCGTTGACCACGGTGGGTACACAGACATCGGAGTCCCTTTAATTTGATCAATCCTCTGTTCTGTACTGCGATTTTATGTGACCAATATACGAGTAGATATGTATATTAAAATTATTATGAGTCATTCACTTTGATCACAAACAAACGCTATCCTTGATCATCCAATTCAAACAATCGAGAATGTTACACTGTAATTGGGCCGCTGTAGCCCAATAAATAATTGGGCTAATCCCGGATGTCTTATATTGCGTCCAATTCGGGGTGGGCGTATCTGGGCCCACATCGTTAAAGTAAGCAATGAACTGACGAAAACATTATCATGAATTTTGCAATGTAGGTACTTTATCGTACGAAACTGGATCTAAATGCTGACAGATGAAAAAGATAGACGAGCAGAAAATACACATCACGAAAATGAAAGTCCTGCGTTGGTCGAGGGGAGTCACTAAAACAGTTAAAATAAGAAATTAATACATTTGCGGTAATTTTACATAAAAAATGAAAAGTCTTTATGGATTCACTTGTAACCATGCTAAAATTAATTTTAGTTATAAGTATTTGATATTCTTATAAATTTTCAAGTGTTTTTATCACTTAACATCAGATAACGGGCATGCCCCTTAATGTATGAAATAAATAAAAAAGTAAAGTCAAATACTGGCTGAAAAAGACATAAGTCACTTGATATAACAAAGTTACCTATATTTAGCTCATGTTTAGATGTGCAAGTAGAGAATTTGATCCCTCTCTTTTTTCTAATCCCGGGATTTCGGGATTGTCCGCGGATAATCCTGGGATTCCGGTCAAATCCTCTGTATGCAATGCTAACGAATATGCGCATAATAGCAAAAATAAAATCTGTAAAGAAATACATAAACGGATTATTTTGAAAAAAAAACCGCTAGCTACGTCTTCCGCTACGTGAAACTTAGATACTTCGAAAACTACTGCTGTAAATCGTTACGTTCACCGCTATTTAAAGCGCTTTTATTGCTACGTTCCTTTTTGACGGCCAGAACACAATGTACTGAGCGGACTCTTTTTAATCAATAATTACAACATTTATTGTCCCGTTTATAAATTTGATTGTTTCTTGTATACACTAATTGTGCTTGTTATTAGTTTTGTTTAATTTTGTACCACTAGCAGTTCTCTTGGAAGATAGTTCAGTATGGAGGCCATTTCATTTTATATCTATTTAATTAGAAAAGTTTATTTATTCTTACTGCGTGTACATAAATATATTAAATACTAGTTGCCCTCTGCGACTCGACCGACGCGCGTATATTAAACTACACGTATACATGTGACAGGTCTCCATTAAGTTCTCTAAGGTGTACGGAGTCTACCAACCCGATATACTTGTAGTCTAGTTTGGTAGACCATAACCTCAACCCTTCTCAATCTGCAAAGAGACCCGTGTCCGGTAATGGAACGGTCACTGCATTGATAATGACTGGCCTCGTGGTCGAGTGGTTAGAGATCCTAACTGCAAAACCGGAGGTTGTGGGTTCGATTCCCACCAAAGACAAACATTTGTGTGATGAGCATTTGTTTGTTCTGTGCCTGGGCATAATAAAAATATTTATATAAGTACTATAATGCATGCATATAAATGTACATTTATCAGCTGCCCGGTTACCACAACACAGGCATTAAATTGCCTAGTTTTGGGTCAGACAGCAGTGTGTGGAATTGTCCCGAGTTATTTATTTATTTATAATGAAGATTTAGGTGACAACAGTACAAATAGGTTTATTGTTATAGAAAACAAAAAGCATGAAAAAAATATTTTAACACTAAACGAATAACCCGCACAGAGAGCAATTAATGGGTAAAAACCAGATAAAAAATTTACCTGATTAAAAAATATCTTGTACCATAGTAACATATGGCATGTTAAAGAAAAATAATCGAACATACACATATAGCCATGTCAACGTTAGTATAAGTATTCCGAAACTATTTGAAGAGCTCAAGTAGCTACCCGTGCACTTCAATGTTCTGTGTCGAAGTTAAACTTTCTAAAACCGTCTATTACTAGTAGCTCCTACGTAGTACTCCTGACAGTAATGAAAGAAACAAGAACAAAGAAACTACAATTACAAAGTTGTTAAATGGTATTAAAAAGGAAAGTGTATTGGAATATACTGTATGTACATTGAAATATACAGCTTTCGGTCGAGGATAAGCCTCCGTATTCAGGACGAAGATATGTTCATTTTATCTTATATTGAGGCAATAATGCTCTTGCAGGGCTCTATTGACATAATTAATTGACTTGGCCTTAATCCGCAGCTGAGGGAGGCATGGTGCTTATGAAGGATATGTCGAGAGTTTTTAAGCCACCCTGGAGGCCTCCGTTAAATATAATTAGACATCATCAGACATCACGTGCAATATTAGGTATGATTCTTAGTAACACCTATGATCCTGTTTCTAGTAATCGGTATTTAGTTATTTTGTAATTTTATCATCCAAGTGTATGTAAGTTATTGAGAGATACGAAACTAATATTACCTACTTACGTGTACTAAGAAGTTAAGGGGTTACTCGGAATAAGTGCAATCTATTGAAAAGCATTTCTAAAACTTAGGACTAGTAGTCACCCTTCTAAAGTACGGAGTATAAATAAATTGATAGTAGATTTATGGTTTTTAAAGTTGCTTATATTTAATGCTTTTAAATAACATTGCCAGCTTTACTTTTACGTTTTACAGAAACATCGAGTTCAGCATTAAAATTGTCGATACCGCTCTTAACTGAGTCTAAGCTGACTTCGTTTTATTAAAAAGAAAAGTTGTATGAAGTTTCAAACCGTTTTACTTGCTTTAATTTATTAAAGTTTCACAAGTTGTCTGTGTAAAAATAGTTTTACAACAGTAATAAAATTCCGATCGTTGAGGGAGTTACCTCATAGAACTATTTAATTGAATCTCATTGTTAATTCAATCTTTTTTGATAAATGCATTTCTGTCTGAACAATAAATAATAGAAAATTAATGTACAATATTTGTTTATAATATTTGTTATGTTGATCTCGTAGTTCTCAGTAGTTACATAATTCTTATACAGAAACAAAAGGTTCGAAAGGTTTGAAAGTTATGAATGACTACTAGGTTTCTCGCACAGAAATTGAGTTTCCAAAAACCAATTAATGCTTTATGTTTCTGTATTAACTAATAGCGTAAATCTAAAATTGTTAGTGTCCACCTTTAAACACTCAAATCGAGGAAAAACTCATACAATCTTTCAACTTCTATTTTATCCGCTTCGGGATGGAATTGCCAAAATTATTTTCTTACTGCTCCACTGTGCGTTGATTTCTAGGTCATAACCTTCCTGTTATACGTATGTACGAGTATCTTAACAAATTTATGGCCCGATATGAAGTTCTACTAATTCCTATAGGTACATCACAAAACATTTAAAGGACACGAATAAATCACCGATCCATTAAACAAAATATAACTACAAATAAGTCACCAATATATTTTATACGACTTCCATTTTTATAATCGGGGTCGGACATTAACAGGAAATACGGCCCGTCGCACAAGTTTCGCATAAATTACAGTTACCCTGCGGTCCTCACTATTTCCGCACTTATGTGCCTATTGCATGAAATATAGAATCAGAGCGCATACCGCTTCATAAAGTTTTTCTTATTGAATTTTACCCGGAGAAGATCTATACTATATACTATTTATCTAACATTGTATATTTAAAAAGGCTAATCTCTAACATACCTAATATAAAGTATTCAAGTAAAATTTCTGTAAGCGTGGTAAGCGGCGTAACTCGTTACGCTTAATTTTATTCATATTGTTAAATATATTTTCATGCGACCGCAATTTGCTAAATTAAAATAAAGTGCAAATGGGATACGGCGCTCCAACATTTCATGCGAAAATCCAATGTAAGCGGCGATATTAGCTCGTAAGCGCGAGGTTCACAATCGCCTCGGCCGCACCCGCGCCCTCTGCCGTTGCGCAGTCTGTTTTTTTATTTCTCGTTCACCTCGGTAAATTGGACTAAGCGTCCGGTCCGCGGACAATTTAAGACTGCACGAGAAAAATATTTTTTTCAAAACAGCTTATAGGCAACATATTGTGCAATACAAGTCTGGCTGGTGTAAAATATTATTTCACACATTTCAAACATAATAATATAAAAAAAAGCATCTGTTGCTCTTTATATAGATTAGGTAATTTGAAAACAATTTAACGTCAATTAATTGTCACTAATTGTTCAATTCTATTAGAGACAATAGGCTCTTTCTGTCATCTTTGATAATG
>DWGJ01002007.1:0-17312 GCA_018246895.1 Aspitha aspitha aspitha | reverse complement strand
TTTTTGTTTCTATATCGGTTATACAGACAGACAGACAAACAAAAATTTTACTGATTGCATTGCATTGCATTGCATTTTTGCCATCAGTATCGATCCCTAATCACCCCCTGATAGTTATTTTGGATATATTTCATGTACAGAATCGCCCTCTCTACAGATTTATTATAAGTATACGATGAACAATGAAGTTTCACCCTACATTTACAAAACGATGTTATTTATTGTAATTAAGAGGTCCACCAATAATAGTTTAAGTGTTTATATTATGCTAAGCTTTCTAGGAAACGAAGTTATTACGTTAATTGACCATACAAATACATTAAGCAAAATATCATCATAAGCTAATTAAAATTCTCTATGTACACAAGAGTTAAAGTTAGGTTCATAGATATTATTTACATAAATTAACTTTAAAAATAGAGACATAATGACGTTTATTCACATCTATGTCGTATAATAACGTGTGAGTTTCTAGAAAACATCATATAATATTAAAGGACTTAAAGCATTATGCTTCTTTGTTAATCGTTGACATCAACTGTTAGGATCATTCTGTGTATTGTTTTGACTAATTATAGAAGGAAGCGTTTTGTAGCATGTGCGAAGAAGCAATAAGAATAGATGGCCATTCAGCGGTGCATCCTTGCAATGTCTGGTACCAATTAGTACTAGTGAGCGAAACAACGTGAATAAATTGGACACAATGTAATGAGACGGTATATTTATATCAATGTTGGCAAACCTAAATATATCAATTAGGCACAATGTGTACATACGGGTAAACATTGCGACTTGACTTGGTCACTTAGTTGCAGATTTATTCTTGCTGTTCTCCGCAGCTTAGCTCGCATGGTTGAAAGAATTTATTTTAATTGCATATTTTATTTTTAATTCAGTAACGGATTACGCTGCATTGTTCCACTCCTGGAAATGTATTATCTGCTAATATGCATTTAGCCACTTCACCAAATACATTGAGTTTAAAAATAACATGCTCCTAGTTCACACTTATAAGGTAGCGAAGGGTGATTAAGTTTCGATTCTCAAAACAATCAAGGATTCGTGTTTCCCCTGTTGTTTTCCATCTGCCTTTATTGTTGCTGTTAAGAAGTTACTGCATTGCTACTATCATAATTCAAATCCTTTTGTTAACCTTCTGAAGTTGTTTATATAATTTCTATAATATAAGTGTTATCTCCTGCGTGACTAGTTTTACGTGCATGAACTCAATATAAATCTATTGACATTTCGATAATACAATAAACGGGCTGACAGTCTTAGTCACTCGACCATGAACTATTTTATTCGCCTCTTGAAACCAAGTAATATCATATGTTGACCATATACGAAGTAATTAAAAGATTCTCGATATTAAACGGAACTCGTAAAAGGGAATAATATAAATATTCCAGTTCTCTTTAACCATTATACGGTTAGATCAATAAGGAAAACAAATATCTTTAAAATTTTTCATTTAACATCTCTACAAAATCAATTACCTACCTATTCAATTTATTGTGTACCTAAATGTATGTAGTAATACATGTGGACGTTTTTATATATTATTATTTATATTTTGAATTAAAACAGTCAGAATTGGGTAACCTTGTTACAGATTTCAAAATAATTTAGTAATGTTCGACTCTATAATTTACGAGTTCTTCCAAAAACTAAGACATGAAATAGCATCCGGTTGGTTTTATCCAATTAAATGGTAATCAATGATTTCATCAATAACGGATAACGGTGAAGGAAGATATCGCGACGATCCCTATACATCTTAGAGTTTTCTTTATGGTACCGATGATGGGCTGCACTGGGCATTGGAACTGACAAACTTCTTAGAGGCCGGTTAATGTAAGCGCTACTAACGAAGGCTTCATTATCTCGAAAAGTATGTATGTTGTGTAGGTACTATCTTCGCGCACGTCCCTCGGGAACTTATCTTGGGGCTTATGGACTCCTGTTTCAGTAATTCCAATAGAAAAAGCTTCCCAACCAGTCCGGGTGCATTATATGTCACAAAGAATATTAAATTATAAATGTCAAATTATAGGTAGTCCAATGAAAACAGTGGGAAATCCCAGCATTCAGAAGGCCTAGACTGTGTGGAATGCCTCTGATTGGGCAGGCTTTTTCCAGAAGCACATCTCTTATGATAGATACCTTTCAATACTTTTTACATAATTACATACGATTGCTTAATATTAATAATACGTTAACATTAAATTGATTAATAATTTGGTTAGTCTCATTAACCTTGGGTATATATCCAATTATATAATTGTAATGTCTGTTTGTATGGTTAACATTTATTGAATAGACCCATCATTGTGTGGTATTTGTACATAATTATCTGTTCAAAAACTGTTATTACACGTTTCTCACGGATGTTTTTGCTTGTAAAAACTTACAACAATGGATTTGAATTCTGACAAGAAATCAGTAGCAGTATCTATTTATTCATGTGTTTTTGTGCTGCGAAATAACTCCTCAATTATCTATATAAGTACCTATCACGTGTCTGTATGTAAGGTGTAAAAAATGCACAGTTGCTGTTAACGTAGATGGCTCAATGGCTGCAATAAAATCATAATAAACATCTTCAGTAAAGCTCACGATATATATACCGATACCTCAGTTTTCCGAGAGATATTTTAAAAGAACACTGAGCACTAACTTATGTTTGATTGATCCAAGTAATTCTCCAGTATGTAGCAAGTAAATCTAACCTTCAATGGAATTCAATATTATCGCAACTTGTATTCGTTTGGCACACTTTGTTGACCTGGAATTTCTTTGCAACATTAATCATAAATCGTAATGGATAGGTACCACTCGTAATTGTGAACATAATGGAACTATTGACATTATTAAAACCTCTTTACGTCTCTATAAGAGTAAATTTTAAAAACCTTTTTACATCATATTTATGTTTTCTCAGGAAATTGAATTTAAAATAAACAACAATATTTTGATTAACGAAAATAATAGCAGTTAAACCGCGAAATTTAAAATTTTTAGTAGTCTTACGAATACCTGCGCTCATACATTCTATAGATCATTGACAAAGATAACATGGCTTAGAAATACATTAAATCTATTTTATGTCATAAACTCCGCCACTACCCGATATCGATTTAATAATATTTTGATCAAGGTAACCAATGTTGTAATGTGCTGTAAGCTATTACATTGACATTATAATAAAAAAGGTTTAGTAGAAGTTTCAGTATGACATTGAATGTAACGTTTGAGAGAGCAAGTACGAGTATGATCATACGGCCACTTGCCTGTCGATACCGTGTCATGTCATGCCCAATTTATCTTCACCGAGCCTCAAATTGGTTTTACTATTTATTTTTGAACAAAATTTTAATATCTTGAAAGATGTTTTGAACCGAATGTATCTGTAAAGGCTTTACAACTAACGGGTAGATTTTACAAGCTAATGTGTTGTTTTGTACATATTATTCAATGTTAATAAATGTTTTCTTTGTTGTTTACTAATATGAGCGTGTTCTATGTATGTTTTATACATGTTCGTATGTTGTACGTATTGTCAATATTGTATAGTGTTTGTCTAGAATGTGTTCATAATCGGTTCGGAGAGCTAATCAAACTATTGAGATGCTTCAAACGTGATTACGCAGCTAACAAGCCTGGCCCTAATAGGTTTAGAAGGATAGCGTGAAATTAATCGTTCAATAAGTATGTTAAAATGGTAATATCTTGTTTAGTTTTACAGTAGTAATAATAAAGATATTTATATCCCTACACGCAAATTCGAATTTCAACATTTTCAGCAATACTATTCGTTATATTTCAAATTGCCTTATGTATTTCAGTATGTCACGTGTGTATGTAGTAGAGTAGACATTCATGGTTAGTTAAATAGTAAAAAGAAGAAAGATGACTGCCACAGTTCGTAATAGCTTTAATAGATTGATATTTCAATGCAATGCAAGTTATTATTTTTGCTTCAAATTGTATCATATGGATTGATATTCGGTACCTACTAATTTTTTTAAAATATATAATATAGTAACTCGAATTTAAGGAAGATACTTATTAATTAGTAAATCAGTATACGCAGATAACCCTAATTAAAACGAGTTGATAACAAACATGTAAGTGGATATTTTCAAAATAACTTAATGAATTAATGATACATTACGAATGTTCTTTATTGTTTCATTTCGCAGACTCATTTAAACAAGGCCATTTACACAAAATTTACTGAGCATAAATAACAGGTGTTATAACATTAAAATTAAAACACAAAAATTACATAAATTAATTATTATAATAATTGTAATTATCATATTAGGAATTTGAAATAAAATAAATATACGAAAATAATTATCGCAGGTAACTTGTTAACATTAAATTTACATTCGCACCTAAACCTACGTCGCTGAGACGAAGGACCATATTATGATGGCAACCGGTCATCATTATCCATGGATATTAATTATTAGCATCATTGACTAAAGTCGATACAATTACATATATTAGAGATATTTTAAAAAAGTAGGTCGAAAATTCGGTTGATTTTCATACATATGTTTTTTGGTATCTTCGCTAATTGTTAAATGATTTTAGTCATATTTTCCATAGAGACAGGGGCTTTGAAAGGTTTTTTCAATGTAAATTTAGTTACTATGCCATGCAGATTTTGGATCTTAGAATGGGATGGATTGGGATAGGAAGACCATAGGACCTGGACAGATTTCTCCTCATTTTGCAGCTGCATATTTCAAGCAATCATCATAATGTTAGCTTCACTTCAGACAATTTTAGGGAGTGTGGGGGTAAGAGATATACGCATATGTGTAACACAGACAATTGCCAAAACTGGTCAAAAGTAAATTATTTCCTATCCTGACCTATATTCCATTGCTATAAGAAAATATCTGAACATATGCGATTTATTGGTAGAAACAATGTTCGTGTTATTATTTATTGAACTCAACAATACACTTTGTCTGTTGAAGGTTTCCTGAAAGTGTATCGCGTTTGTCCCACATAGGAAACCATTGCTGGACTTTGCATGTATGATATCAGAGGATGCTATATTTAAATACCTATATCTAAAGTACTAGTAACTACCGCCGCGACTTCCTTGTGTAATAAGTTACGGTTCTTGAAGATCTAATTACATAATCATTAATATTCGGTTTTTGTTCCTCATTTATGACCCATAACAAGTACAAGTTTGGGCTTATCTGACACTGGTTTCAGATCGATTAAGATCCGGTTAGCTTCAAGTCCTGTTTAGTTCTTTGATGACTTAAAAAAATTTTTGAATAGATTCAAAAATTTTTTTAAGTCATAAAAGAAGTAGTGGAATAGATCTCATACTCGGCTTATTTAAAAAACAAAAACAACTTTTTTTATTTTTTGATGCTATATAATGAAGGTATACACAACAATACATTATATTATACATTAAAACGAATATTGTTTGTGCCTATTACATACTGTGCAAACTAATGGAGTTCATAGCTGATTATATAAAAAATGACATAAAACGGCTTCCTTGTAAAGTTTATCAAATGTGAGATCCGGAATTTTTTAGATTGTGGCGATTTTCTCATTTTAATATACCTACAGTAATTTGGTGCCATTGTTATTTGCAATACTAGTGTAAACTACAAGTTCCTGATATGATGTTTAGTAGCAAATCGCTTATAACTGTTAGTATTCAACAGACATGAGTTTTCTAGGCATTTGTATGGATGATAGATATAAATTCAATTGAATCTTATTCACCAAAGCTCGTAACTATTGTCCTTAAGCATGAGTCGCAGCTGATATTATTAGCTGATTTACGACTACTTTGTAGAAATGAATATCTACTTTAACTGTTTTGAGTCACTATGCAAACCGATAAAAAAAAATTGTTCGCTTAAATTTTGTGATGGTTAACAAAAGAGATCAAGACAATTGTTGTCTGTTTCGTGTTTTTTGTAGTGAACTAATTAACTTTAATTAATAAAGTTAATAAGATATATCTTACGAGTATGTCTTCTTTAGTAATAATTTTATATAACCTATTAGTATTTGTATTATCGAATATTTTGCTAAAATACATAGTAGAACTAATAACATAATTTAAAATACAATATTGGTATAGCAAAGTTCGTTTCTTATTTTCAAAGCGGACTTGAGGAACCGTCATATAGAAACAGAATAATACCAATTGTTTAGAATCGTAGATGAGACGCTATACAAAAGTCATTAGTTATAGGTATGTTTGAATTTTTCCTCTTAATGTATGTAAAAAAGTATGACTACTTCTTATCTTATACTCGTATATTAACTTGCATTAATTGTTGTTATACCCGTTTAAAACATAGTTTTTCACTATTTCAAATCATTGTATATCACAATAAAAACATAATATGTAGTTGTTATAAAACCAGTGTGTTCTTGATAAAAATATTTTGTGAACGAGAATTTTGATGTGTACCTGAGTTGTAGGTAAGCAATAAGCTGTCTAATATAGGTACCTACTCAAAATATATTAAAGATCTTGCATCAAAATGTTATTATTTCAGTTTTATAATTGTTATTATAGAGTGCTAATTCACCTGTTTCACTGGTAACATAACAGTAACGTAAGTAAAAAAATTGGATTGTTAATATGCGTGTATATGAAATTATTTTAGTGATTTCATAAAAAAAATTACGATATGCAATCGCAGCTGTTAAGATTTTGTAAATAACGAGATAAATCATTACGTACAGCAAATCTTTAAATATCTTGATACTTGGGCATGTTTTTTGTGAGAATTTAATATAATTACGCTAATTGCATCATTATCATTATCCGACTCGCCAACAACCCAAAGATGCTGGAGGGCTATGACATGGGGATTTAAAAATAGACGTTAAAAGAATCAACTTAATTAAAACTTAAGTATGTAAATACGCTTGACGAAATGAGTCACTCTTAAGCAGCTGTTTCAAAATAATTACGTTTAGAAAATACAAAATGTAGCTACAACGCGTAGAAAAAAGTTGTTTGTCATAACAAATTGATTGAGTTTGAATGTGATTAATTCATACTTCTTGCATTATTTCTGGGTATATGTTAGTGTTACCATAAATATTTGTTAACGCCCGCTAACACTAGTATTTAAAAGAACTGTAGGTACACTGTAGCCGTTTTCAGGATTCAAGCTATATTTAAAAAAACAATATGGGTATATATTAGCGTACGAGTACATAATAATTTAATCAACAGTCTTATAGATTACAATTTACATCCTTGTATAAGATATTGGCAAAAGTATTTTGAAACTTTAAATTCTATAACTGGTTGATTCAAATAATTAAATTCATCAAAATAGAACTAGAAAAAATTTTGATTAACTCATAATTGGTGTTGACGTCAGGTTTTTTATTGTGTATGCGTTTGACTACCTACGATCTCATCATTCTGGGTTATTATCTGATCGTTGACATTCTTTGCTGGATTTTAAGATTTCTTTGGTAACAAAATTGATCTCCGTGTTCCACGTGTTAATTGTAAAATACGACAGCAGGGTGGGGTTTACTGGCACTTAATAATACTCTGTTCTGATCTGGGGTTTTCCCTACTCCAAATTGGACACTAAAGTTGATTTTATTTACAAATCTGCGAAATTACTTGCGTAAATAGGTACGTTTTTGTGTTCGAGATGTTATCTCTACATACATCCACTGGACACTAGACCGGTTGTGGTAACGGGCTCTTGAATACCGAGCCATTAAAGGCCTAAGAGAACCGCAAAGCTATCTGGAAGTGCACGGTGCATTTCGTGTTGCAAATTGCAATATCTTGATAGTATTCTAATGCACTGACCTCGGCTTCGACGTAAACACAAACACAAGTAGATAGAAGGCATTGAGTTTCAAAGAAAACTTTTCTTGGCTAAAACAATCATCAGCAGTCAGGGTATTTTACATCGCAATACTATTTCTTTGTACTTAAGATATTGGTTTTTGTGTTCATATAAACATATACATAAATCACTTAATCAATTATTATTATATAAGAGCTTGCAACTTTATTGAAATATCAAGAAGATGATAAAAGTTGATTTATTTGGCTCATACATAACCACATTAAATTGCAGTATAAATATTTTTTATCAAATACCAAAAACGACAAAAGTAAATCAAATTACAATGTTAATGACTAAAGTTCGACGAAGGAGTTGGATACATTTTTTGAGATTTTGGTGACAGCAAAAAAAAATCAAAAGTAACCCTACTATGGATGATGGCACTAATATTCTGATTGTACCTATTGTTATGCGTGCACCGTAGCTATTCACGTGAATCTACATAGTTTTAATTATCTATACAGTCAGCCATGGATGCTAGTGTGGAGTAGGTACTAAGTTAGTAGTTAGTACTAATAAGTTAACTCCTTTGTTGGTTGGTAAACCATTGTCCAACTTCCACTCCACTAAGTCGCGTAAATGGCAACTTGATTAAAAATCTTCCGTACGTGCCGTGAAAAGTTTTACCGTGTCTAAAGCGTTTTTTTTTCCACTTTATCAGTTTCAAGGAAACGCATTGTCGTTCACATGTAACTGGAACGGAAGTAGCTTTTCTAATGTTATTTTTACCTTTCTTGGATTTATTCTTTCGCACCTATAGGTAGGTATGTTGTGCTTACCCTGGCCGTTATTGCGTCGCAATATATTTTTTACATCATAACTTGATTTCCATTGGGTACATTCCTGTGGGACAATTATAGGAAACGATATCGTTATGCGATTTTTAAGCGGTCGTAGCCCGATAAAATTAGTTTTAGGACATTGCATATCTTCATTTCTCATCAAATATCCTAATCGCCCGAATTTTGTGACATCTTCTTTAGATTTATGATTTTGTTTATCATTGAGTTCGTAAGTTACCTATCAAAATACCTATGAATATTGTTATTATTCCAGGAACGCGTAGGGAAATCGTAAAGAAAGTTCATGGCAGATTCCTGTCGGGTCAGCTGGTAGCCATCATGGGACCATCAGGCGCGGGCAAGAGCTCATTATTAAACGCTATTTCTGGATATAGGTCAGTATATTTGTTATGCCAATGCTGGTTACAAGGGTTTTTAACAACAGAGTATTTCGATCCTATTTATTATATGTATTTTCGGACCTATAGTTTTATTCTTTAATGCGAACTGAAAGACGTAATTGTAAATCTTTGACGTTTGTATTTATATAGGTAGTATTTTACTGTAGCTTCTTTTTTAAAATGAAATAATACTTCTCTGCTCGACTAGAACCTAGTCAAAATAGCTAAACTTTTCTACATGTTTAGTGTGCCCATGACGATTACTGTGATACATATATGTCTACAGATCAGCTGGAGTTACTGGCGAGCTGTTAGTGAATGGCGAAGTCAGAGACAAGCAGCAGTTCCAGAGGATGTCGTGCTACATCACGCAAGAGGACCTGCACCAACCGTTGCTATCGGTCCGCGAGGCATTGGATGTAGCAGCGACGCTCAAACTGCCGAAAGGCACTAAAGCACCTTCCGAAGTAATACTACAAGAGTTAGGCCTTCTAGAACACCAACACACGAAGACAGATCAGCTCTCGGGCGGTCAGAAGAAGAGGTATGTGCGTAACTTGGACCTAAACTTAACAACACATAATCAGATGTTATGAATATATCGCATTTTCATTATTGACGCAAGCCGCGTTAAGGAATTGTGTTGCAAATCTATCCAAATCATATATGTATATAAGAATGAAGCATATTTAAACAATAAAAGCTAACGTATTAATTAATATAGTATTTTGTTTCACAATAAAATGTAAGTAACAAAAATACTAATTCTGGTTATTACTAATTAATGTTGACACTAGTCTACTGTGAATAAATATGACAATACGTGTTGATGAGTTGTCAGAACTTAAATGATTGTTAAATATTGTTTAACAAGTACAGTGAGCCATTGTTTGCAGGCTGGAATTACAATGCAAAGAGTAAAAAAATGCACTGAGACTCCTTCGGGTATGTTAAATAAGTTTTTATTGCATCTGTACATATGTACATGAATAGTTTTGTTCATTAAATATTTGTATGCTGGTACAACACATTAGTACCTGCTCGCAACTTACTCGTAGTTGACCTAATGAGAGCCACTTTAAGTGCTACGAATATTATAATAAGAGGGATTATGTAAGGATGCCTTATTTTACACATAATTTCTATTTACCCGTCAAAAACTGCGTAGAATTCTTTTTCTATGTAACAAAAGTGGTAACAATGCCGACTACAACGAATTTTATTACTTATCTGTTTTGTTTTCGTTCATGTATCTACATATATTATATTTAAAAAATGTATATTAAATCATATGTATTTTGTAGGTTATCAATAGCACTGGAGCTTGTTAACAACCCGCCAGTATTTTTCCTGGACGAGCCAACGAGCGGTCTGGACACAGTCACCACTGGCCAATGCGTGAAGTTGCTCAGAAAGTTGGCGAGGCAGGGCAGAACTGTCGTTTGCACCATTCATCAACCAACTGCATCACTTTTGGAGATGTTTGATCAGGTAAACAATAATATATAGTGTATTACGTAGAATTTTTTTGCGTTTATTTTGAGATCGTTGAGCACCTGTTACTGTAGTATGATGAAAGAATTGTACCTTGATAATACGATACATTTTAATCAATTAAAAGTTCCCAATGTCCTACCAATAAACCTACGTGCTAGATCAAGATATTATAGTACCTATTTACTTCGATGAATAACTTTGGTATTCTTATGCTTCAGCTAAGAGAAATGTCCGGCTATTCTGTTGCCGTCATAGCTATTGTTCCTAATAAGCAAATGTGTAATTTTTCACGGAGCTTTCCGTGTTTCATTTGATTTGCGCGGATTGTTCCATAGTTACATAACCAATCATCGTGATTGGAATTAAAATGCTTTTTTGAAGTCTTGCCAACGTTTCTAATGATTCATAGTTCCCTTAGTTCATCAATATGTATTAGTGGGTTGTAGTTGTTGATGGGATGGTGATAAAATAAAGGCAGCTATAATGTAACATCTTTTTATTGTTATCTGCTGATGCTAAAGTGAATTGAAAAGCGTATTTTGTAATATTACATTGGTTGTTTCGATGAATACATACTTTCATGTTTCAATGTGAATTGGTGAAGATGTTTTCCTTAGCCGTACCGAATGTCTCAGTTCCAAGGGAAAACACTTTTTTATCCAATAAGCTCTATGCGTGACGTTATAGACAGCAGCTACTCGTAGTTTTAAATATACGTATTGTAAGCACCGAGCCCATTTACTTTATTAAATCTTCGCTGTATGGTTAATTAATCGCCCATTATGTTACATTATAAATTAACTTTGATAGTCGGATATTTTTTCGTGATAAATTATTGACTCAAGGGAATAATTATGCCAAAGTAATTGCTGTTGTTTTCGTTACCTTCACCTTTTCAATCGCATATATTAATATGGCTATTCCGTCGATAATATCATGTGTACCCGTGACATAATTATGCTGCTAGATGACAACTTGATAATCATATAAATTAAAGTTAAATCAATATTTTAACGTTGCTAATGATAGCGAACTTATAATTCAACTTAATCTTATAAACAACATAATAATACACCCATAAAGTTATACTATATAATAATTTTAAATGCCTGTCAACGCCTGTGTGATTGTATTACTGATTTATGTTAAAAATACCTTTCAATGCATTGTAATTGCTACTTGATAAATTGACTACAATTGTTGACTTTAACTTCATATTGCATGTTAATTAATACAATTGGGACTGTCAAATCTATTGATACGGTAACCCCAGTGATTTATGCGGTGAGTTTATTGATAAAAAATTACTATGAAACTAAAACGAAAATGACTTTTTTATATTGCACTTTTTATGAGCCTTATAATTATTAGAAATTTTTATTTGATTTATTTACCCGGTTGCATGTTACATGTTATTTTTAAGATAAAGTATGAGGCATCCAAGCGTTTGCATCACCAGTAAAGCACTAGATGCTCGTGTCTGATAAGACGCCTGGCATTGTTTTCAATCACGGTTCATTTACATAATTAAGATAATCGAGCGTTAATCACTTCGTGATTTACAATTGCCACTGATACATGCCATTGTTCTGAATGGCAGCCGCTTTATAATGAACATAAATATAGTTTATGGTACCCATGTACTTTTATAGAAATTATAATTCTGTACATTGTATTTCTTGTAAAGTTATGCTTTATTCTTAGTTATTATTTGTATGCAGCTGATATATATTTGTATTCATGTCTTTATTTATACTTTTATATTATAAAGTTAAAAAGTTTGTTTGTTTGTTTGAACTTTAGACGCAAATGAGAACTCTGAAGAGCGCAGATCTCAGTACTAAATGTCACTCACAAAAAATATTTTGGTTTCAGCTGTATGTAATGGCAGATGGACGATGCATTTACCAAGGCGATACAGAAGCGATGTTGCCGTTCTTAAGAAGCTTAGGAATGCCTTGTCCGAGGCACCATAATCCCGCTGATTTCAGTTAGTTCGCTTGTTTTATTTAAGTTGTACGTACATAGGTTATACCTTAAACAACAGAAAATGCAATCAACAGATTAAATTTTAGATAATGGATAAGTTAAGATATGAGATATCCATAAGTTAGACGGCCGTATGAGGTTATTATTATGTTCGTTATTTTCTATAGTCTTCTTTTTTAAGTTCGCTTCTGCATGGAATTGTCTTCGAAATTTGTTGATATTAGTACCTACGTGAATCGTTAAATGTGTTAAACGTAAGATGAAACTTACGGAAAACGTATTCATGAAGTTCAGTTATTGTTTGCGGACGCTATAATACCTACTTAATGAAATGAAAATATTTTTTTAGCGAGTTTTTAGGAATTTATATGTATGTACCTAATGCTAATGTGAAACGGATTAGCAGCACGAACATCATTAACAAACATAAGGAATTGTTAATTAAACACGTTATGGTTACTTAAATATTAGCACAGGACTCAATGTGCAAACGGTTTACTACATTTTTGGGGTGTTAGGCAATTGTCGCTGTTTTTTCATTGGTCGCTGTTGAACTCAGTGGTAAATAGTATTAAGTTAGACAAGTACTAGTTAGGCATCTGCTATGGAAAAATTTTAAGAGAATTTTGGAGAAACTTTTGCTGTATGAGGTGTATAAGCCGATAAATAAAATTGTATCTGTGTAACTTTGACGGTAATTTTCTACGTGTTTTTTTTATTATGATTTCCAATAAAGAATACAATTTTCATGCTAATATTATAATTTATAGTATCATCTGTATCATCATCTGCTTCTTCAATTACAGGAGATATGATTACGTGTTACGATATCCATACAAAACATAATATTTATGTAACACATGTTTTTTTCAGTTATCGAAGTGACGGAAAACCCTGACAACATAAGTTTGTTGAGCGACAATATGCTCAACGGAAAGATGTACAAATCGGCCAAGCTCGACAGTTGTACGAATGAGCCAATGAGCAACATGCCGCTCAAAATCACTTACCAAACCGAAGACGAGGTCGGGGAAAGGGAGCTAGTGTTATCGAATGAGAAATGCTCGTACACAGTAAAGTATGAAACCAGCCAATCATCCGTTTCACTGTCTAGTCAGATTTCGTTAGACAATTCATCATTAGCCTGGATGAAGGTTCATGCGTCTTCTGTCGGATGCGGATACCCTACTTCGTACTTCGAGCAGTTTCGTATACTTTTATGTCGAATGCTTTTACAGATAATGAGGAATCGTCAAGGTAAGCTCCAACAGGGCGATTGATATAGTAATGTGAAATCCATGCAGTTTTATACTATCAGCGTATATGTTTTATGTATGCATGATTATATTATGTACTATCATTCCAGCCTTGTGGATCCAAACGCTGCACCACACGCTGTGCGGAGTATTGATTGGCCTGTGTTTCTTCAACATGGCGAATGATGGCACGCAGATGTTTAACCATCTGAAGATGTGTGTGGGGCTGATTATCTTCTTCGCTTACACCCAAATTATGGTCCCCGTGCTTGTCTGTATGTATATGTACCTCTATTAATCAATTGATACTGTTTTACGTTTCGCTTCCTCTATCCGTTATTCACACAATTCCAATTCTTTTAGCTAAATAGTTTGCGATAAAAAACAATGATTATGCAGTTTAAGACGTGACAATTGGAATGACGTCACGTCATTATTTTACAAGTATGAATAATTTTTGTTCTTTTCAGATCCAATAGAGGTGAAGCTAGTTAAAAAAGAACATTTCAACGGCTGGTACAGTCTGACGCCGTACTACGCCGCCTTAACGATATCAAAGCTGCCAGTTCAAGTGACACTGAATATAGTTTTCTGCGGCATCGTGTATTTCATGGTGGGGATCCCCTTCTCCGTCATACGGTTCCTAGTCTTCTGTCTGATTGGGAATATCGTTTCACTGGTCTCTGAAGGCCTTGGACTGGCCATCGGATCTATGTTCAGTATCAGGGTACGTTATGTAATTGTAAAGCGTGGTACGTTACGTTAATAGTACTTTATGCATTTTTGGAATTTATTTTAATGTGTGTTAGCAGTTAGCAATACGTAATACGCGTAAGTGTAATATTATATCTCTTATAAATCAGCGCCATCTAGTTTGATTCAGTTACATATTCATAGATGGCGCTATATTCACAAATGTGGATTTGAGACATTCGAGTTCTGGTGATTGGTGGTACGTTTAATTGTACAGCATGACTTTGGTATAGTAGGCGAAACATAAAAACTCTCTGGATAAAAAAAACAGAAACCTGTATTGCTATAATTTTATTATGAGATTTTTGTCGTACAGAATGGTTGTGCTATGGGACCGGCGGTGATCGCTCCGTTCCTCGGGCTCGCCATCTACGGCTTCGACTTCGCTCACCAGATCCCTCTCCTCATGAACATCATCATGAAGACATCGTTCCTCCGCTGCGGCGTGGTTGCCATGGTGCTGACCATCTTCGGTTTCAACCGCACCCCTCTCGAATGCTCTGACGTTTATTGCCATTTCTCAAAACCGAAAATTTTATTACATTATTTAGACATAGAAAAAAATTCAGTATGGTTTGAAATTCTCATTATGTTGGCCATTCTCTTGGTATTTAGACTGCTCTGCTATTTTAATCTCAGACGGCGCTTTGCAACGTGATGTGATGCCATACCGTAGATTATGTTGTATAATTTCCATGTGATATTAAATTTTGCATTGTTGCAGCGCAGTACAAATATTGTGATATATTAGCGGAATTTTACGAAGTTATATACCTATAAATTCCAATTACGACTGAACAGTATATTAACTGAACTATATAATTAGTGTCGAGCTGAGAGCTGCAGTTGTTGGCTCTGTTGGTACCTTATTAATTAATACTGGGCTTCCTGCATCTGACTTTTCTGTTATTATGTAATAATACCAATATTGTAACTGGATTGGTCATTGAGACTTGTAGATTACAATGGAATAAAGTATTCCAGTCCTTAATCAACTGGATTACTTATTGGATCAGTAGTGCACTTTGGATTTTAAATATTGTTCAGGTTATCTTGGAGTCCAAACATTTTCAATCTGACAATTACATCTGTACTACCACTGAATAGCGTTTTACTAAGTCTTAGTTTGACTTGCAATATGTTGTATATTGTCTACAACACTATATTGTGGTTCAGGTCAGACACAAAGTGTGATTGTTTATTTTTAGCCAAAGAATATGACTGATATTTCTGTGAACGTATTTGAGCGGTCAGAATGTGTGATAAGTTAAATTAATATTTAGGTTAATTATTTCTTGCGTACATGACAATATTAACTTGGATTCTTACAAATTATGAATGCTATTCATAATTGTAATAGTATAAGGCAATTAGTATTACTTAGGGACGGTATATTAATTTATTTTAAAGAAAATATATTAATTGTAGGTGCAGTAGCCAATGACATTAGAGGATATTTTTTTATAACAATTATATTATTTTTATACGTCCATCTAATAAGAATCATTAGGAAATGACTCATGTATTATGTATTGTAATATACTTTTAAGGTAACTAAGTCTATGCATGTTTCAAATTCAAGCATTGAACATAACTTATACTCTTTATGCTGTTCGAAATACATTTTTTATATTTTTGTAATGAAATAAAATATAAGATGCGTGTTTACCGAATTTAACTTTTATTAGAAAGTTTTAGGCTGCAACCCTTTTAAGATCCACTGTAGACACAGAGCTTTCCGGAACTGCAGGAAGTCTCAAGCATAATTAACTACACTGCTTCAGTGTAGATTGTCAGATACCCAGGTTACTAAAACCAGATCAGCTTACATGTATTGTAAAAATATATATTGTATTCATACAAATAAAAATTATCACATAAGTGAACAGAAACTCTTACATTACCTAGTCTTGACCACAGTATCTATGTTACAAATCTATGTATAAACAGACTCTGATGTTTATTTCTTTCCAGAACCTTTATCCCTCCTCTTCTTGATATGTTTCTTGGTTTTTGTTTTCCTCTTTTCCGCTTTTTCTTCTTTGACCGCTTTCTTTCGTGCCTTTTTACTGTTGGGCGATTCATCTCGCGGTCGGCTAGCGTTCTTGAATTTAGTTTCTGAGAAGTAAACAATAACTATTGTAATAGGGTTAGTTTTACATATAAAAAACAACCACAATTTATCAAATAATCAATATAAGCAATTAATGAGTATGTGACTTTGTGCAATACAAATGCAATATTGTTTAATGAAAATGTATTTGTAAATGCATAAACAAATGACACCAAAAAATGTTATGTAAACAGCAAACACTGAATACTGAATATCTCTATCCTTGCAAACCTGAGATGCTACTTTGACATACGTAAGGTCTAATAAGGATAATAATAAGTATTTAGGCAGATAAAACTTTAGAAGTATACCTCAATCTGGTCACTTACTGGTTTCATCATCACAATTCTCATCTTCTGAGCTGCCTTCTGAACTACTACCAGATATATCATTGTCTTGTAATATGATTGGTTTATCTACTGTTCCAGTTAGATCCTCATTGAATCCGGCAATTTTCTTGTAAGCCAAGTCATCTGTTTCACCCTGCTTTGCTTTGTTAATATCTCGCTCATAGTTTATTACCTGAAAATTTAGTTATGTTTGTACAATTAATAATAATAAATAACTGGGGACATTTCCACACACGGCTGCCTGATCCCAAATTAGGCAATTTAATGCCTGTGTTA
>DWGJ01002006.1:0-17314 GCA_018246895.1 Aspitha aspitha aspitha | reverse complement strand
AACTTAGTACAATTATTTTTCATACTCCTGAGCTGGTTATAGTATACTTTTCATTACGCTACAATCACTAGGAGCAGAGCAGTGAAGGGAAATGTTGGGAAAACGGGAGAAGTTACTCCATTTTTTTAAGTTTCATACCCGCGCGAAGCCGGGGCGTGCCGCTAGTCACCAATAAAACTTTTATCGTTTGATTGAGTACGTTTATCCTATATATTATTATTTTTATTTAATTAAGCTAACAGGCAGATTGGTTACATGATGGTAAATGGTCACCGTCGCTTAGGACTTGCAACATGGGAGTATCCAATGCTGTCAATCAATATTGTCATACGATAAGACTGAAGCAGTGCCGAGTGACCGATTAATCGATTACCACGGCCGCCCACACTACGCTCACGATAGTACAACGCAATGTACATAACTACACATTGATTGATATTCCGACCACACTTGCTTCGGTCGCCTTTCTCCAGCACCACGCACTATACTGTTTTAGAGGAACATGAATTGTAGCTAAGTTTAGTTTTAAGTTAATCGCTTGCATCTCTTGTACGGCTATTTATTTGGCTGGTATGATTCGATTTGTTTATTGTTGTAATCGGGAAAAGATGTATGTGTTTTGTAAATTGGACATGTTATCGTTGCATTTTTGTTACTTCATTTTGTATAACAGATATACAGGTTGACGTTTTCATTGGTTTCATAACTGAGATGCAGGTTAAGACAAAGACAAAGACAAAGTCATTTATTTGCACGAATATGGATACATTTAAAGATGTTGTAGAATTATTAGTTCACTCCATATTTTGCCTTTTACGGCGTACAACTTTAAAACATGATTTTATTAGTTTACTATATTTACAACTTAATTATTTAAGATAGCATTAATTTAAGATAGCACGCTTGTATAGAAAGTGCCTATTCGCTCTTGTATTGAACAACCCCAGGTTGTTTCAACGTGCTTGTTTGTTTTAATAAACGGTTCTTCCCGTTTACGGCCCGGCCAAAGTATAAATAAGCACTTGAGGGGAATCCCGCAGGCTACGTCGCCAGGACGCAAGCTCCTTACGCATTGATCCAATTTACTTAATGTTATACTGTGGATGTGGAGCGACTGTATGTTGGTTTGACTGGCCTCGTCTCGTGGATAGAGACCGTGACTGCTTAGCCGTAGATAGCGGGTTTGATTCTAACACAACAGGCACATTTTAATAAATAGTTTATCGCTTTTTTATGCCTGTAATGTTGTTTTCTTTATACGCATTGATAGCAATGTTTGCTCGGAGGTTTTTATCAGGCGCTGTTGTTATGTATGTTCGCTATTCACTGTTTACGTATATATGAGATAACACAAAAAAGAAATCTATAGTGTTTGACTGGTTTATTAATGCAATGGGTAATTAAACTCTTTAATGTACCGGAGGTTGCCAGTTTGATTCCTATGAGTATATTAAGATGTTCATTTTATTTAGGTATGTTTTTAGTTCTCTTGTCAAAGTACAGCTTTTGACAAAGATGTCCTAAGTAAAAAATCGAATGTAGATATTCACAATTTCTTTCATATTTCAAATACGTCTAAAAGGTCTAAATATTATATAAAACATCTGAAATATTACAGAGGGTTCTTGAGTATAAAGTTATTTTTGGCATCGTTACGTATTACGACCTTTGGTTTCATCGTTCTAAGGTTTAATTGGATAATTGTTTACTTTTTCGATGTTATTATACTGTTTGTTTGAATTGTTTCGCATTGAACTCATTTGAACTCATTCAACGCATTTCATTCAATTTGTTTTACTTATTATAAGGACATCAAACTTAATGGACGTCATGTATTTGGAGTTACCTTTTTATATTAAGTTGTAGGTAGTGTAGCATACATTTGTAATTGGCTATATAAAGTTTATTTTTATTACCTCCTTCGGTTGTTTTAATCAGAACGCTCACGTGTCGAATCAATGATAATACATTCCAAAAATAATTCATTCACCATGCCAACTGTTCTATGTGTTAAAAAAAATATGAAAAATTGTATAAAGTGTATGTGTAATATGTATGTGGTTATGTGTGTGTGTGTTTCGAATTTAGTATCGCAAAGGAGAGCATTGAAAGGGTTATTCGGTTACTACCGAAGTACAGATGCACTTGGTCGTGTTGGCGGGCTGGAGAACAATGGGCTATCGAGAGCATTGTTTGCAGCAAGGTCACTCGTCTGATCGGCGCCCGATTCGCTGCACTCGCAGCCCTGCTTTGGTTCCAGTCACGGACTGTCGCAGTTATAATCTGGATTTGGATCGATGACGTCACCGGCAGTGGAACTCTCGGAACGAGAAACACACACATAAGTACTATTGGACACAAATCATTCATGCATTCATTTACAACAGTGATTCTCAACCTTTTTTCTGTTGCGGCACATATTTAACGATTTCAAAATTTTGCGGCACACAAAGAAAAAGATACAAACTATTTACTTATTACAACACACTGCATAAATAGATTATGACAAAAATTTTAAATATACGAAATAAACTAATATATACTACAATAATAACTAAACGTTCATTAAGGGATTAATTACAAGCTAATAATATTAACATTATTATGTATATATTAGCGAAATTTGGCGGCACACAAAAGTGCCGCGGCACAGTGGTTGAGAATCACTGGTGTAGCGTGTTCGCAGCGCGCACTGACTGGCGTGCAGGTGGTCGAGCGCGCGCAGGTGGTCGCGCGGCGGTACGAGCGCGTGCACGCGGCGGTCCGGGTAGGCGACGCGCACGCGCAGCGCGCTCGGCTCGCGCACGCGCCACACCTCCGCCTCGAGCGCCACGCCCGCGATCAGGCCCGCGCTGAACCGCACCTCCGCGTCGTTGTCGCTCGCCGGCTCCACGATGCTCGCCGTGCACATGCGGATCTGGGGGGCCACGCGGTTGACAGTGCGTTTCCACCAAGGATGAGCGAGGATGCGTAGTGAGTAATGTGTTTGCTATTTATTTATTTATTTATTTTTCGTCGAAAACTTACAGCTAGTGATTATGTCACAGTACATAGTATAAAAGAGAAGAAGGCCAATTAAATTATTAACATCACACCTATCGTTACAGGGAATGCCTAATGTGATAGAGTGGCAGTGTTTAACTCACTACTACTACTTACTAATCTATATATATAAAAGAATGTCGGGTTTGTTTCAACACTTATAACTCGAGATCTGCTTTACCAATTTTCATGATTTTTAGTTCGTTGGATTCCTCTCCGACCCGAATAGCAGAATAAATCTTAAAAACAATGAAAAATCGACAAATACATAATTATGATAGATGAACCATTTTCCCTAAATTTTCATTTCTTTCGCAATAGGAAAGAGAGGCAGCCCGTGAAACGGCTAGGTCAGAAACGACATTTATTGACTGTTAGGCGGTACGAAGTTCGCCGGGTCAGCTAGTTATTATTAAAGAAAATTGAAATGAAGAGTTAAAAAAAAATTAAATGTAATCGTAGGTACTCATCGCGAGTTAATTTTCCATTTGTAAAAATATCTAAATCACTTTTAACAAAAGGAGCCAAGGTTTGAGAACAAGATGGAGTAACAAGTATTTTACTCGCGCGTGAGAGAATTTGTAATGTTATACAAATGCATGCAGGTACTTACTACACTGGTCAAGTACTGCTAGTGCCGCGGCCTGCGGCTTGCGGCTTGCGGCCGCGGCGTGCAGCTTGTATACTACATTTGTAACTAACCTAACCTCTGACCTTTCATATAAAAAACATATCAGTATCCATTCTGTTAGCACACCGAAAGAAATTTTTAAAGCATTAAAGTTATTATTTGACAGAATATCAAACAGATTTTTATGATTTCATTTATTTATTGCGAAGCATGAAAACCTTTATCAGCATATTTATAATAATCCGTCTTCTAAAGTTGCGTTTTCCTCCCGCGTCTGTTACCGAAAACGCAGGTCGCAGCCGCTAGACGCGTCGCCTCAAAATATACCTATTATGGTGCAATTATTTTGCCACAGTATTACGTGACTCTATAAATATTATGTACTATTTGTCAACTGTCCAATGAACGCATCGAATACTGAATTTAAATGTGGAACGAGAATTGAATACTTAAAATTGAATTTGGAATGTTGACTTGGTCTCGATTGGATACTCGAATATTACTGTACTCGTATATTTTTAAGTGTTAATTTTAATATGTATCGCAGTTGCACCCACGCATCGAAAACCACAATTTATATTTTTTTTCGAAAAATGACTGTTTAAGAAAGCAATCACCAAAGTAAACAATTTATAGGTTGTTATTATGTTTTTATTTTATATATGAACCTAATTGCAGCTAAAATACTGACAAACCAAATTACATTAAATATTGATCGTACTTCTGTTGATACTGAAGTATATGTATATGTAGGTACACCATTATCAGAATGATTGATCATTAAAACTTGTTATAATTCTTAGTTACAACTATTTCATAGAATAAAAATATTATCTTGATTTATAGGCGTAATTCTAAGCCTTGGTTTAAATGATAATACACAAATGTTACATAATCTGTTTTCTGTTTCAACGTGAGCATTGTTTTCTTTCAGCCCTCCAACAATGACATAGGTGCCACAAGATGGCGCTGCGACTAAAAAAGGATATAAAGAAGGCCTCTTACTACGTGTGGTTCCTCGGCGCTCAGGAGTCGCGCGGACTGAGGGGGGAGGAGTTCGCGTTACCGGCCATCCGCCTCCTGGAGGAGAGGGCCAGGGACTTGGAACCCTTTAAAGTTACTCTGCAGGTGGGTGACTGAATAAAACAGAAAGCTATACTTGTATCAGATACTAGCCGACTCTGCAAACGTTATCTTACCATACAAATTATTTCTCACCTTGGGTTACATTTTTGCATTTTTATTAGAGATCCCTATTTTTTCTTTAATATAATTTAGCCTATGTCACTCAGTGAAGAAGTAGCTTTCTAATGGTGAAAAAATTTTGTGAAATCGTTCCAGTAGTGTTAGTGTGAAAACATTTCAAACATACTAAGGTTACCTCTTTATAATATTAGTATGGATAATGTATAAGGTGTTTCGCGTTTTAATATTCGACGCTTAGAAGAAATCGTAATGAAACTGCCGACGAATCTTTGATATTGCTCAATCGAAAATTACATGATCTGAACGGAATCTGAACGATTGCAAAACATTATTACTGGCTCGCTTTCGGACGTGCAAAACGCTGTCACGAACAATTATGCCGTCCTCTCTCAATAACATGACTAAATTCATGCAATTATGCTTAAGAAAACTGGCATGTCTTCACATAGCTCTGCTACTTAGTGCTCACTTCACGTCAAGTATAGACTACATATAGTGTAATTTGTACATTAGCTTTAATTTTTCTTATATTTTGCGCCGGAGATTTTGAGTTCGATTTCCACTCAGAACAATATGTGTGACAAGCATGATTATTTGTTGTCTGATATTATTATAGTATGCATTTAAATATGTTTCTGGATGCCATAGCACGTCTAAGTTGAAATTGAAACCAAATGACCGTTTGTTGATGCTGATTAAGAAGTAACATTGCTGTATTTTATAGGTATAGACTTCACGTAACTTAACGTAATAATGTAATAATTTTTCAGTAGAGACATTCATCTTTCTTACGAATTATAATAACAAATCTCACAGCGCGTTCAATTCACAGGTGTCCCACAAAGGGCTGAAGATAATCCAGAATGTGACCGCGAAGGGCAAGCAGCAGACCATCAAACACTTCATCCCGCACGGCAGCATCACGAGCGCGGTGGTGCAGGGCGATGTGGTCGCGTGCGTGCTGCTGCTGTACAACCCCATCACCGGCTGTCCCGTCCACGTTCACGCTTACAGGTAAACAAAGCCCACCATTCAATGTTCACAGATCACCACCTCTAAAACGCTACGTAATAAGCACTTATTGTAGAAGTAGCTGATCCCGCAGCTTCGCCCGCGTGGAAATCAATATTGTCCCGGTTTGCAACATTTGTCATTGCTGCTCCACTTCTATTAGTCTAGCGTGATGTTCTATATCCTTATAACCTTCCTCAATAAGTGGACTATTGAACACAAAAATATTTTTTCTATTCGAACCAGTAGTCCCTGAGATTAGCGCGTTCAACCAAACAAACAATCTCTTCAGCTTTATAATATTAGTATAGATAAAGTATTGTCAAAGGTGATTGACTCTTGTTTTGTGTTTGTTATACATAGTAACTTTAATGATTGGGCTTAGGCCAGGTATCTTCGTTTATGTTTGTTAGACTTCGACATGAACTGAAAGATAATTTGTGTTTGATATGTCATTTGTTATGTGTGATAGTATTTATATTATTGTATTATTGAATAGTTCATTGAACTCTCCTTTTAATAAAATTTGACCTCACTTAATTTGTTACCGTTCTTTTTCCGATAAACATCACCATATTCTCTATATCCATCCATTATATATTATACTTCCATCCATAGATAAACAGGGCTTCCATAGACATTTAACTATAGCTATATCCATAAGCATCTGTCCATAGACAACTATCTGAATGCAACAGATACACAAACGTAAATCAGTGTATCCACATGTATAGTTAGTATGGCAGCTGTAAGGCACAGGAAGTGTCGCGGATGAGCGCACTCGCCAGTACTTCCATTATGGTTTAATTTCCCCTTATTGTTTTGTTTCTTTTAAGAGAAAACACGTCTGTTAATGCTGCTAGATTTGTTTTTGCTCCAGATGTAATGGTTTTGGTTCGGTAGGAGGTAACTCTGCATAAATATTAATGCTTGTATGTGTTCATATATTTAATGTTTCTTTTCCTACATACTCGTACACCGGAAAGAAAGTACTGTGTATACATGCCTTTTAAATGCGACGGCTTATGTGTTTTACGAGATGATTTTTATCGCAAATTGCTACATTTCACAAACAAAAATGTTACGCAAGAATATTTTCAGAATACGATTATGATGTAACAAAATTTTAGTTAAAGGGAAACCCTAAATATCAATGGGTCCGTTCATATTTATTACTGGGTGTTATCTGTGGTAAATCAGTTTTAACCACCTGTTTATATTGTCTACAAAATGCTTTTGAATTGTTCTACATAACTCGAAAATAATTGTGTTGAAACTAGTTTTAAACCTCCAATTTTAAAGCTAACACAATGAATTCCTTTCATCAACAATATACATAGTTATTGTACCTGTATTAGCAGTCTTATAACGATTTCACATATTAAGGAGTGCTGCACGTCAATGCCAGCCGAGGTTCGCAAGCTTCCAAGTTATTCATGAAACACAACCATATTCAAATAGATATTCTGCCGAAAGTTTGCAGAAGACAGAGTGAGATTTTATATGTAATTTCTTTAAGTTTTTATTATTTCGAGTCTTCTAGTTGTAGTTACATAAAAGTAGTAATAAGTTGTTACAACATAAAGTATATAAATAACGGTTAAAACACGCAGACAGACAGGTGTACAGTCATTAAAACATACATACGTCATAGTTCAGACTTCATTAAAAATATCTAATTAAGAATGTAGTACTATGTACTAATATACCGAAAAATGTACTTCAATTAGTTTCAGCAGCTAGACCATGAATATTGTTTCGTCATAACGAAGACATCCATACTAATATGAATACGAAAATGTTATTGTTTGTTCTTCTTGCACATCTAAACTTATTTATTTGTTTTTTGGTGTGGAAGTTCACAGAAAAGTGTTTGTATTATAGGCGCAATGACTGATGAATGCACACGGGCGAATTGTATAAAAGAGACCGTTTAATCAGAGATCTCCTTACTGTATCCAAGAATTTTCTTTATTTATTCATTAATTCAAAGCAGCTTCTTTGGCCGCATCACCGGGCGGCCCTGTTAGCGATGGGCTAACACGCCCACACTGTCCCATTGATGACAGACCAGTGTGCAACACCAATAACAATTGCAATAGATACAATTACCATACTGTATTGTATACAAATTAGATCACTTATGACGTCACTATTGTGTAAATGTTGTAACCTAAAGTGATCTACCGCATACTAAATACACAAACTGCAGAACATGTTTGTGATAAGTATGTTTTACAGGACCAATGACATGGATAAAGCGTTGTTCACACGAAACATTGCAGGCTCGTAGATGGAATTTCCATTATTTTTATGTACCAGTGTTTGTGGATTATTGACCGTAACCATTATTAACAATTAAAAAAAAATTGCCTTCCATTTCTTTTGTTTGTATAAACATTGTGACAAAGAGATAAAAAAGTATTGAACGGTTTTAACCTTATTTACCTATCTATTATTTTATTGTTTATTTGATGTGATATATTAAGGAACATTTTGTATGTTCAAGCTTAAATATCTCATAAAATATAGTAGCGAGATATTAACATACCTATTTTTGAATAAAATTTAATATCAATTATACATTTTAACTTTCCGTGAAGTTAACGGCAATTTTTGTTTCTTATAATTAAATTTTATTTTAATTATCATTCATTAATGATTCTTATAACAACTATTTTCAAACGATGTAATCTAATGGAGATGACGTAATACCGTCTAATAGATATAATATGAAATAAAAGTACTTCTATATAAATATAAACGAAGTTATGTTAACGAGTTTAATAGAGAGCAAAGCTATATATTTACGTAAATTAATATCAAACAATATTTATCTTATGTAAGTTACGTAATTGATGTCGCAATAAGTGATTTTTACCTGATCTTATATACCTACATATATATTAAGTCAGGTTTATAGCATCTGCCCTTTACCTACATAGCGGAGGCGCAAAACAAATGAACTGACATTTAGCATGTTTGAATGCGTGGCGCAACTCGCCTCAGCCTCTGGTACCTCAAGGCGGCTGCAAGCGCATCTTCGTGTTTCTGTCGTAATACTTTACGAGATCTCCAACCGTTCGTTCCCACTTATTTGTAAGGAGAACAATTGGACAATTTTTTCTGTCTGGATAATTTTACTTCCTCATACATGTAAATGTTGCCATATAAATCGAATACCCAGACAAATTACGAAACCCAAACATATGTATTGTTAAAAATATAAATATAAGTACAGTGTGTTAAGTAGTTTTTAACTAATTTATATTTTTATTCGGGTGAGTATTTTAAGTTACCAACAGGACCAAAATATTTAGTGCTATTTATGTATATAGGTAGTTACATAAGTTGTCTCGACAGCAAAAATGTTCTAGTGAGATCATCCATATATTTAACAATATTAGTTCCAATCATTCCTAGATTATACTAGTCGTGTTAAACAAAAGCCCCAAATAATAGATGTTGTAAATAAGGCCAAATATGGCGTCATCCATAGGAATGGGTTAGGTAGGCCTTGTCACAAATACCGCAAGAGTCGACAGATGTCGCGGCATCCGACCCGCCGGAATCGGCGTGATATGTCAAAGCAGGCTTGCCATCATTACAAGCCGTGTTTTTCCTAATGCATCCATTTTTACAAATACTATAAGGATTCGCAATAAACTTAATCTCTTTCATAGACGAGAAATTTGCTCGCGACGATGAAAGTTAACGATTACCATACGTTTGCGCCGGTACAAGAAAGCGTAAATATTTTCATAAATTACGCAAATTAATTGCATAATCATAAAAAGCCAGCACAACAATTCCACTAGACTTGACTAAATTATTGAGAATAGATATAAAAAATCCATATTAATTAGTGTAATGGCGTCTACAAATAGTGGTAAATAGGTAAGTAGGTACACAAACAATCCTTCCAATTTGTCCAGCCGTTTAGAACAAGAGTAATTTGAAATATTTAAATTTAATATATTTTCTTTTGAAACTTAACTACTTCTAAATGAAGTTCTATATGCGAAGCATAATTCTTGACTTAAAAAGATACTGATAAGACAAAATAGTTGACATGAAATGAAATATTTCGATGTAAATGTGTACAGCAACCGGCTTTAAGGTAATGGAGTCAAGTAAATATTATAATATTTACATAAATCTGAGTTCATGTCTCTATCTTTAATAGTATTCTAACAGCCTGCCGCGATGTGTCACCTCATGTCATGTCACCTTGAGCAAGTTGTCAAGAATAACCTGTAGTACTTATTTCGTATTGAAGCTATTTGTGAGTCTTTAATACAGTAATAGTTATGCAGTCACTCTTATTTCCCGTAGAGGTCGCTACTACTACCTACTAGTAAAACTTCTTTCGACTTTTCTATTTCTAGTGTATTAGATGTAGTCTTGACCTGGTCTTCTCGTTTGTGGTATTGTCGTTTGTCGTTTGTGGTATTGGAGCAACTCGGTAGAGTCCACTACTCTCGTCTCGTCATGTGTATATTAATTATATAGCTCTTATTGACACCGTTATTCGTTTCCAAAGAAGAACAATAATAGTTAAGAATGAAAGACTAGTGCAAAAATGACATATCTGTAGTTTATTACCTTTGACCTCAAAACCATATATGTTATGTATCGATTACCATTTTATACAAATTGATTTAATACAAATACTATTTCAAATATTTATAAAGGTGCGAGATATTATAATCGATGGAATGTTATTAAGATGTTAGATAAAAGATAGATAATACTCGAACATCTATTAGCCTTTTGCTAATCGGAGCCACACCAGAACCACAATATCCGCGAAGTCCATTTTAGGTAAATCCAGCACAACTGTTATATGTTCAACTGGTATGTCTACTCGGCACTGTAGATATAAGTGTAAAGCAAATATGTTATAAGTTGCTTGTAATACTTTTCCGTATGCTTACTGCTTCCTTGAATATTGTTGAACGTAAGCAATTTTTTTACCGAGAATAAAGCAGCGTTGAATAACTTTGCTATTCGTTTACATTCCTTCTCTATTGCTGTTAGATCGCTTGTATTTTTTGTAGAATTTAATTCCAAGCAATAATAATAACAAAAATTTTCTAGAGTACTTTAAGTTATTGTTACTTTAACGTTAGGAACTATAATTCCTAATAAAAACCCATTCCACCCATCCCAAATAGGCACTTATCAACATTATTTGTGTAGGCATCCGAGAAAGAGTGGAATTGTTTACATTGAATATGTAATCATTGTAACCGATAACGTCTAATTTCAAATCAAATTTCCTTACACTAAAGGAATAACTTATTATTGTTTTTCAATGGCCTAGGATCAAACTGAATTTAAAATAGTAATAAGAAAGAAGAAAAAGGATAAAGAATCCAATATAATCTCGGATTGGCAGTACGTCGGTACGCAAATAGACTTTTGTATATGAATTATTCAGATTGCCGAGTAGCAACGACCCGAGGTAAAGCAAATCGTATCCCGTGATTGCATTGAATCCTGCCAGTCGGGTTTGAGGCATTAGATACAAAAAGTCCCGACAGAACCAACTCGCCACTTAGTAAACGCTACTCGCTAGAACAGACCTGCGAGAGATTACACTAACCGATGTTAAAATCGACACTTCATACAAGCGGGAAGCGATTGAAATGCACACTTAACAAAAATGTCCGAAGATGGATTTGAAACTAAATATTTTGCTATACACCGTAAACCAATAGAATGAAACAGTTTTATTGGTATATGGTAAACAGAATATAGTGATCACCTACTGTTAAGCTAAGTGCCTTATGCCTTAAGGTATTTGTTTAAATCTCATTCGTTTTACAAAAATGTACACTCATTTTTCGACGAAACTTAATCAAATGCAATAATATATTGTGTTCCATAATTAGCTAAACCCTCGTCCCGCTTACCACTCGCAGCAGCGTTTATTTGAATGCACGTTACGCTAACTTTTAATCCCAGCCTATGCATAAATATGAATATTTAACTTTATCGATAGGAAAATATTAGTGGCGGACTTATATTGGCAATTTATTCAGATTATAAAGGTAATATTAAACATTCCTAAGTTCCATAAATACATATTTTCTAATGCTTCTAATCTTCACTTAATTTGAAATCTAAAGGCCGCTTTTTAGTTGGGTATTACAAGATTTTAGTGCTATATTCGATCGGCTTCGTATACCTTTGTAATGCCAACCTGTATTTAAGAACTGTATAATATTTATTTTAAGGATGGATACACCAAACGGTACACCTAAATATAGTACACATGTTCTCTCGTCCTATGTGGCTTTTGACCTGCGTGCCGGGACAAATCATTACTGATCCCAATTACCTTTGAGAACGGTTGTCTCTAACGGCTGGATTGGAGACGCACTGAGCACTTACGAGCTTTCTAGAAATATATTGTCAGACAAACAAAAAACAACTTTGAATCCGAATGATCATCATTAAATCGATTATTTCGATCGATACCATTTGTAGGTATGTACTTACCTTTTTTGCTTTAATCTGTTACAAAATTATTTATTGAAACACATCTAACAACCAATTTCAAAACAAAACCGAAAAAGTTAAGATGTAGACAACTTTTTCATTATAATGTTATGTCAACAGTTTTTATGTAAAAACTTTCTATTAAACGTCGATAAATAAATAGATTGTTTGATTTTAACATCTGCTTGAATACAAAAAATATAAATATAGTTTTATTTTAGTAGTACTTTCCGAGTATTGAGTATTAACTATTGGACATTGTACTAAAATAGTATTGATAATAAATGTTTAGGATACAGCAAGCCGCTAGAGAAGTTTGTCAATTGGTGTATTTTGACGATTGATAGCTGATATCTAATTTAATAAACATATTTTGTATTTGTATACACGTGCAGCAATGTGAAATATAGATAACAATTGTAAATTTTTGGATATATAATAAGAAAATAGTAAATTATTGGCGTTTATTTATATTACTATCTCATCGGAAACAAAGAGTAACTATTCAAAATCAATAAGCGAATACTGCGAAGAACAATATATTCATAAAAAGGCACTAAAATAAAATTAAATGTTTACTTGCGAACTTAGAAATAACGATGAAAACTTTTGCTACCTAACCATTTTAATTTCCTCTTCACGGTTTGTTACCAATTCATTGAACCGGGTTTTTAGTGCCCAAACATGTTCCAACAAAAGACTTTTTCTACAAAAGTACCTGGTGACAACTTTGGTGAAAGTATTACGGAATTTTTATGACTATTACTCCGCCATATTGAAAGAACTGTCAAAAGTGGCGCGAATCACTAGAGGCCGTTTACAGCGCAGACCCCAGAGTTTGGATATACCTAAAGGAACGTACAAATCCATTTAATAACTTTTAGATATCGATGTAGGTACACTCTTAAATACTCTAGGTAAGGATCTTAAATCAACGTATGTTTAACTTAATCTATTTATGTTACTAGCCATGTAAAATAATGCTGCATTGCTTTAAGTCCTACTATTTCCTCTCGTATGACTGGTTGCATCTGCTCGCCTGCAATTGTGGGAAGCTTTGAGTATAGATAGGTGCTCCACTATGCCTGTGATAATTTAAAAGTAAGTATACATACTAATCGCTCCTTTACATTATAAACTTTGAACCTATACCTACTGGTCTTATTAATTTACTTCATTAAAAAAAATTAATTTTCGAACCTTGACATTCGTACAGATAATATAACTAGCCATGATTAGATACACAAGTGACTGAGTCAGAGAAACAGGATTTAACACACATCAATATCAACATTTGCAAAAACCCGTTCTAAGGCCACATTTTATTTACCATACACAAGCGATAAAACATTTATCTATAATCTCTACGTTTTCGAAACATCTCTGCACTCAAGTATAATTAAACAAAAAAAAAGAGAAAGGAACATAATGGATTCGTTTCAAAATAGTAGATAGGTATATTCATATAAATTATTATAATTAAAAAAAGAACAAATTTAGAATAACGGTAGTACAAAAAGTAGACAAGTATGAATTGATTTGAATATTATGTTATTCTCCGGAATGAGGTAGGTACCTACTATAAATGTTTAGTTATTACGCTACCATTACAAAACATTGGACCGTTTCCATTTTGCAATGTAACATCTCAAAATCTCGCCTCACGAAACGTAATCCTGCCGCTGACAGTAGCGCTTTATTACGACGACTAATGAAAAAGAATGTTTATGAACTAAAATTTCACACCGATGTACAGCTGTCCTTCATAGCGTTAACGGCATTGAATTCAAAATGCCAACATTCCACAGTTACTCAATCAATTTTCGTTGCCGTTTATTATATCTGACTGTTCTTTTGTTATTTTTTTGTTGTTACCGTTTGTAATGAAATGGAAAGTTTTATTGAATATTGCTGTTATTAATTGTGTTAGTTGTGAAATACGCGTGAAAATATGTGCTTTTATTAATTTATTAGATTTTCTGATTGATAAAAATGTATATTAATAAATTTCAGACACATATTTTAAAATATTTCTATCAATTATAGAAACATTTGATATAATTTAGGATACTTTAGAGTTGTACAGTAAAACAGTCTTTCAAACTGCTAAACGAAATGCTTTATCTTTCATCGGAATCTTCCTCAGAAAGAATATCACAAAATGTGATTACCCGAAAAATTGCGTTATTCTTATCAAAATGAATTTCCGCAGTCACTTAAAAGTAATGCCTAGTGTATAATAGAATATTACAATGTACTCTCTTAAGCCCATCATTACGAGTTAAGTGCGCATAGCTTACGTAATTTACTCGAAGATTGTGCACTATTTATAAATTTGTGGACGCCAAGAAAAAGCCTTAAATTACCCATAAACATGATAACTGACATGTTTCTAGCCAACGTTTTTATTTAACCCTAATAATGCATTTAAAATATTTTTAGTTAGGATTTACGCCTGGTATTTTGAACAAATTGCTATGTTTTTCATTTCACTTAAATTGTAAAAGGTAATTCCACCGCAGTACTGTAATTATAAGTGTAATTCGCGTCATTTATGTAATTTGCTCAATGTCGTTTCGCGGATAATATTTATAATCTATGGACGCCAACGCAAATTCATAAATGATCTAGAAATATGCTAATGACATATTTTATGACATTTTAATTTAACAAACAATTTTGTTATGATGGCACAGGTTCTGAATTATTTGGGAACAGTTGGTCGTGTATAAAGCTGTCCCAAGATATAAATTTTATTAATATGATCGAGAAATAGAAAATGTTATTATATGGACGCGAATACGTCAGCGACTAAATATCATGTGGGTAGTGGTGAATAAAAGTGACACACGCGTTTTTGTTGTTCTAAACTTAAATTTTTAAAATTTAATTACTTAATTGACGAATACATGCAAAAACTTCAAACGTAAAGGTTATATACCTATCAGCTTTAATCTCCTTGCGTAAATTTTTGCTGCAACCCTATCAACTACACTTCTGCGTTGATATAGAAAATGGAGTCTGTCAAAGAATCACTCTCTGCACTGAATGCACTCTTCAATGAGCGGATGACTGAATTCCAAAAAGAGATACAGAAGACCAGCCCATCAACAACTTCTACGACATCACTAGCATCAGATTTTTCCTTGTTTAAGAAATTTATCATCACAGCTTTAGATACTCTTCAACGTCAGGTTGAGTTCCTAGGTCGTGAACTGGATCGCCTTGAAATGAGGGGACGTCGGAAAATGCTGCTGCTGCATGGTATTACTGAAAGCGCAAACGAGGACACTAGTTCCATTGTTGCAGAGATACTTAAAGACAAGCTCAAGGTAACTGATGCTGTGCCTACAATATTCAGTCGCTGCCACCGTCTGGGTCGGCGCACTGATAAAAAATGTAGACCGATTATTATTAAGTTTCGTGACATTCAACTGCGGGACAAAGTTTGGTTTGAAAAAACAAAACTAAAAGGAACCGGGATTACTATGTCAGAATTTCTGACTAAATCTAGACATGGACTGTTTTTGGAGGCACGTCAACGCTTTGGAATTAAGCAGTCCTGGACCCGAGAAGGCCTCATCCATGTACTGGCCCCGGATGGCTCGCACCACCAGGTTGACTGCTTGGCGGACCTCGATGCTATTCCCGAAATGCCAGTTTCGACCTCCCCGGCCCCGCAAACAACAGTCAACAATAAGAAGTATGATCGGATTAATAATCGTACTAAAAGAGTTGTAAGAAAATAATATTATCTAACCCCGAATTCCTAGGCTCCAACTTTTATCCAAAATTATTACTACATTCGCAACATTCACTTTTTCATATCGTACATACACAAAACATAAGTCTATGTTACTATTATACTATTTCACTGAAATTCTATATTATACAAACAGTATAAAATACGGTTCAGCGCTTTATTATGTTATAAACACTTATTATTGTTTTCACAGATATATCATACCTATATATATATCATACATAAACACAATTTTTAAGGTATGTAAGAACCATTTGCGTATTGTATCAGAATATAATACTTTCCTGACATTTAAGACAAACATCTGTGATAAGTGACGGCAGATGTCTATAATCGCTGTCAGTTGTCACGGTGTTACCATGAATGTATTTAAAATTGCCGATTTCTAGCAATGTTGTCAGCATAAGTTATCAATTCTTGTCTAAAATTTTATTTGGATTGTTTACTAACGTATATAAATAGCTTTTTCTTGTTTTATTGTTTTACGATGTATATTTTTTATATAGTCTAACTACTTATAATGTAAAGCTGGTAGGTGTATTACCTATTGAAATTGAAAACATATTAACATTGTACGTATGCATTAGGTATATCGTACATTTAATTTTAATCAACCATATTCCATTGTGTAATGTCAGTAGATTGCAGTAGTGACAGTCTTAAGTATGTTTCATGCTCTTCCATTTCTGATGGGTTAGACAGTGACGACAGTTTCGCAAGCATTTGTTCCCTTCGTACTTCTCTTAATACCGAACTGTTAGATGCGCAGAAAAATTTCAATGTTTGTCACATCAACGCACAGAGTATTCCAGCACATTATCCCGATTTCGTTAGTTCTCTAGATAACAAGAATATTCAAGCAATATTAGTTTCAGAATCATGGTTAAAACCGTGTCTTCCATCTACATCTTACTCACTTCCTGGTTTTCATTTACTTCGCAACGACCGGATCGACAGGGGCGGTGGCGGTGTTGCAGTATATTTACGTTCTCAAATTCCCTACTCGATTTTAAAGATGTCTCAAGCAGGAAGTGAGATTGAGTATCTCTTGGTTGAAATCCTAATATCCAATAACAAGTTACTTTTAGGAGTTTTTTATAGTCCATCCTTACATGTCAATTACTTTTCCTCTTTGGAAACTCTCCTAGAAGACT
>DWGJ01002005.1:0-17320 GCA_018246895.1 Aspitha aspitha aspitha | reverse complement strand
AAATAAAATGCCTCTTTGGAAAAAATTCACAAAAAAACGCGTTTTTTCTGCCTCGCAAGTGGATATAACCCCTTAACCTTTCTTATTCTGACAAAAAACATTTCCAACAGTGGGGCTAAATACCTGTATATATTAGCACTGAGAAAATACTCTGTTTACATCAATGATCTCATTTCTGCTTTCAATTTTGCATAGATTCACAGTCGGTCAAATCTAAAGAGACTGGGTACAAAATTTAGTGTTAAATTAATTTCGATATGTAAATTTGTAGGATATACTACTGTGCACTGATTCTATAGAAAATTTGGACAAGTTGAATGAAATGGGCCGAGGAGTTATAAGACTGATTAGAGAAGATATGGAGAAACTGGACCACTGTGTCAAGGACTTGAGAGATCCAAAGTTCTCTAAGGAATTAGAAACACAGCGACATTTATTAGCGGGGTGAGTTCACTGGTGTTGTTCTGTATTGTAAATAGTTTGTATTCAAATTTCAATATCATACATTCTTGGTACTAATCATGTTTATCAATTTTGTTTCTAATTTTAAGAAAGGCTTCAAAATTTCATTCATATTTTAAGGGAGACAGATACAACATACATACATATATTGGTTCTTTCAATTGATTTTCATTTGTTTATTCCCAAATTAAGATTTAACATTATAGATATTTTACGCCTTATTGTTATCAACCCTTTGTTGTCCTAGGGCTCATGTTTCCTACTGGCTTCCTGGTCATAGGGCTGATGGTGCTTTTCTTAGTATACTTATTGGTTTTCAAAATTTTTCACAAAAAATGATATGGTCTGTCGGCTTATTTGATTTTTGGATCAAGCAAATTCAATGAATTTTGCCATTGTGAAACTTTATTTATAAGCTTCAGATGCTTTTGAACTTTGCAATCATGTATGAAATGTAACATAATAGCCAATTCATGAAATAACTATTATATGAGAATATTTATTTCATTACAACAATCACTGATTGATTTTGCAGGGTATTGAAAGAGTTTAAGGAAGCCAATATAAGGAGCCTATTCGCTATTGAAAAGTCACAACGCCAAGAGCTCTTAACGCTTGACGAAGGAAAGAGTGGAGTTAAAGTAAGGCAGAGGAAAATGAAGGTTGATGGTGATGGGTTGCTGCAGATATCCACAGGTATTTCTTGGTTAGATGTAGAAGTATTTATATAAAAAAAAAGAAGTTGGTAGGGGTGGTGGTGGTCATACATATTCACTATTAATAAAAAATCGGTTGAATAGTATTGCCATGTGTGAAAAGTACATAAATATATTAGTTTCTGTTATGATATTATACAATAAATGTTACCATGCATGCAGGTAGGTTACAAATGTCGATATAATAAATAATTATCGCTACCAAATTGGAACAATGATCACATTACTCATTATCTACATTGTATTTATGGGCTGGGACTAGAAATAGAAATATAGAGCTAGAAATAGGACTGATAGTATTGTTAGCTTAGCTAGTATGTGTCTATACGAATACAAATGTTAATAACAATTAATTTACAGTACAAATAGTTATATAATGAAATGTTGAATGTAATTTTTTGTTAATATTACCTATATGTATGTAGGTGTGACAGACCAGTTGCTATCAATTAGCAGACAGCTGGCTGATACAACTCAAAGAAGCCAAGACACATTAGACAGTTTAGTATCATCAAGCTCCTCGGTTCATGTAAGTTATTCGTTTAATATACTTAACAGTATATCTATAATTTTTAAAACGCCTACAAATTGAATGTTCTAATGTTTTATAAGTAACCTAATATATGGGTAAGAAGAAAGTTATATTACTCATTATGATTTTTAAATTTCTTTACAGGGCACACAGTCCGAATTGCAGAACACGGCTGGGACCATATCTCAGTCCAGCAAATTACTAAATAAATACGGCCGAAGGGAGTTCACAGACAAAGTGATCATGTTCTTTGCGTTTCTCTTCTTTTTGGCGGTGTGCCTTTACATTGTACAGAAAAGAATGTTCTAGTCGTTTCTAGTTTATCCCCAATACATTGAACCATACCATATTTATTTCGCTATATTGTACCGATGACAAGATGACAAGATATATGCCAATAGTGAGAATTGTGCTTGCCAGTCGCCCAACTGTTTTCCTTAGCAACGAATGTGTGTTTAAAATTTAAATTTAACATATTTTATTACATCGTTATATCAGTTTCGATAATAATGGCGTCTTGCGGGTCTTGCCTCATTTTGCGATCACAATATTCGCTAAGAGATGTCGCTACTTCCGCATGTGGTACGGTACCGTACATTTGAATAGTAGCAATTTTCGAATTTACTTCGGAGTTATTGATGTTAGATAAAAAAAAATATTTAAAGAAATATAGAGCTATAGAGAATGTAATATATTATTATTTCGCTCGATCTCTATAGAGTAGGTACAGTAAGTAGTACCTAATAATATAGTTTTATTATAATAGTTTTAAAATAATGATATGTAGGTATCTATAAGCAGTGATGGTTTGCATTTTATCATCCGGCTTAGGATATGGGGTTCGAATTCAAACTGATTTTACAAAAGGTAGGTAAGTGCGTTTTTATAATTGAATATTAAATTCAAACGTTATTACGGTGAAAGAAATATTGTAAGGAATGTTGGACACTGGACACATAGTATTGTCTAAGATGTGTAAAGTCTGCCATCCCTCCTATATCCCCTTAGATTACGTAGTAGACTACGTCCTTATATTGTCTCTGATAGGACCGTATCCTATAGCGGAATATTGAAGGGTTGGAAAAATTATAAACTATCTAGGACTGATCTGACCGTGTATGGTGGCAGGCCTTGGAAGCTTGTCTCAAATAACGGAGGGACATAGGCTGATGATGATGATGATAGAATACATGTCAGATTGATACTACATATAACTGTAAGCTACTTAAAAATAAATTATTTACAACAATTTTTGAAACTTCTAAATGGTTGTATATATTTTTTATCTTGTAAAGAGAAATAATTTTTTATTAATTGTAACACTACTATCTTTTTTTAAATAATATTGGAGCGCAGTCGAGTGGCGGTTTCATTGGAGTGGATGTACTGGATATTTAATGTATTCGTGTAAAGTAATTAAATATATCAACTATTAAAAGACGTTTATTATTTCCATTAATAAAGCAATTAAGATATGCTTCAGTGTCACAGGGTCGATTGATTTCTACATGAATAATTTTTAATATTTTACGAATGTATATATCGAAGGAATTCATTAACGTCTTCGAATAACGCGAATTGTAAACATTATTATAATGTAACTAGTTTTGCTGGTAACCGTGTACTCATCAAGTAACCTTTGAAGATATACATTTATAATATATGCGGTTATCTTGAACAGCGTTAAAGTTAAACGACATATCTGCTAACCTGTATTTTTATACGCGTTTTTGTCCATTGATCTTAAAATACCACACGATAACATTCTACAACACGGCGAGTGTGACATACGCGCAGATGGAGGCTCATCCCGCGCCGCTGTCAGTCACTCACGGTCCGTTGCCGGCGGCTGACCGTTGCGTCGACCGTTGCCATGCCGCTTCACAAGTACTTAGCGTTCGCCACGATCGCGGCCTGCTGGCACTGCGTCGCCGCTCTCAACATCCTCGCGCTGGCATCGCTGCCCCTCAAGAGCCACTACATGGCGTTCGGGCCGCTGTTCCGGGAGCTCGCGAGCCGCGGACACATGGTCACTGTCATCAACAACTACCCCGACGTCGTTCCTCTCGACAATCTGACCTTCATCAACCTGTCCAGTCACATGCCCTTCAAAAACGGAACGTCCGCGATGGAGTACTACGAGCATATAAACTCGAACATCCTGCGCATCATCAACGTGTACCGGCACGTCGCGCTCGGCCCGCACAGCGCGAAGGTCGACTGCGAGAACTACTTCAAGAATAAAGACGTGATAGATCACCTGGCGAAAGGCATCAAATACGATGTGATATTCGTCGAGCAGTTCATGAGCGACTGCGGGCTCGCGTACGCGGCGACGCTGTACGACGCACCAATCATCGGCATCACGTCGCACGTGCTGTTGCCCTGGACCTACCCCCGGATGGGCATTCCGTTCGATTTCGCCGCCGACGCGTTCTATTTCTCCAGCGACGGGCCGAACCCCTCCCTATACCTCAAGGTCGAGGCGAAGCTCATGAACTGGTACCTGTCAGTGTACGGAAAGTGGATAGTCCACAGGAGCATCGATAACGTGTTCAAGGAGTTCCTTCCCACTGCCAAATTAGATATAGATAAGATAACGAAGGAGCGGATGAAGATGATCTTTTCCTACCAACACTTTTCGCTAACCGGAACCCGTATAATGTCGCCGCAGATTCTGGAAATCGGGGGACTTCATATCAGGGAACCGAAACCGTTATCGGAGGTATGTTTTTAAAAATTTCTCATCAGTATCTATATGAGCAGTTATAATTGGTTATTTGTGCCTCCTACTCCCTCCTATACAAGATACGTACGTTCGAAAAATGAATATCTCACTGTATATTATATCCAAGTGCGTATAATAACAAGGGTTATTTTATTAACTGCTTCATATACCTATACAATCAAACATAGATTTTAAATGTAATTACTTATGTTCGATTCCTATGTTTTCAACTTGAGCTGGATTCAATTGTTTTAAGGCTATGGGTATGCGCGTAAAAACAGTAAAATCAAATATATGTTTAATGGTTTTATGTTGAAGTGAATTTTAATGTGACAAATATCCGCGTTGGGTACCCACTACGAGAGCGACTCGTCTTGTTCGGTTAGCGCATTAAATTTACATTATTCTACATCTCATTAATATCCGGTAGGTACACATTATTTACAAGAGTACCTATTATTCACAACTTGAAGTTTCAAATGACTTGTTTAAAATATACGAATCTGTTCAAGTTTTGAATGTCAACTCAGGTTTTATTTGTCTAAATATTTTCCTTGTCCTCCCGATTCAAAAAACATTAATATTTTATCGAATTACTTCGTCTCGGCGCCTTCGTTACAACTGGTTCCTGTTAGAGTCGCGATGTCAATAACCTGAAGATTTTTAAAGCAGATTCTAACATTATTTATCTTCTATAATATAACGCTTTCTGCGTAGAGTTTTAGTTGTTACGATAACAAATTACTTCCAATTGATACGCAAGCAATTGCGGCAGTGGTCGTGTTTCTTGGAGATCTCACGTTTCTTTCGTGACTGGAGGATACCTTCATAAGTTAAAGGTACAGTGTGGCCTCAAAACCGTTTAATTATGAGAGAGGACTCTGGCCAGTAATAGAACATAGAAAGGTTTGAAAAAAAACCCACAGGGTTAAAAGTCATTTCCTTATTTCTTCAAAATCTATATTGTTCTAAGTCACGATTATCTGTTAAACTAAAATCCGCGTGACGCAATAGCCTCTGCTGGTTCGTGGCCTTCATTAATACGATGCATTGATAAAAATACGGGTATACAAAATATAATTGTAAGCAACGGCAACATTTGTTATAAAAACACAACCGGTAGTAGCTCATAATGTAACTGTAAAGTAATTAGCGAATCATTCAGCCTTGCCACTAAGGTAAGCCATTCAGCCAGACTTTGGCCGGGTCTGTTGTCATTCCTTAGTTAAGACCTGAAAAAGGGAATTGTATGCATCTTAATACTTTCATAAATTGCGTTTAAGCTTTACGTGCAATTTCATAGAGGTTACTGGCAGCCAATTAAATGAATTGGCTAGTGTTGTGTATGACTATGATATAAGACTAGACTTGACCAGAGTATTGTCTTGAGTCTAGAGCGTTGTGTATGATACTTCAGCGTCTTCAGCTGCTATTTTTGCCTTGTTGTGTCTATACGTCAAAATAGATAAAAATGATGCGAATTTTGAAATAGGTGGATCAATTCTCGATCTTTGTATAATGATAGTGCGATCTATAGATACTTTTAGTCTCCGATGGACGTAACATATTTTTAATGAATTTCGTCGGAATATCAGTTTTATTTGAGATATGAGACTATTGGTGCGCGCGAGGAAATATTAAAGTTCCTGCCTTTGTTTCGAGTCCTATTATACTTAGTAACAATTTTTAAGTAATGTTCCATCATTACATTATTCTTTTATTGTTAATTAGTAACTCCACATCGGTCGCGTAAATTAGACAAAATCCACACAGAAAATGTCCAATAAGTCAACGATGTCCCGTTGAAATTTCAGAAGTTGGAGAGATTTTTGGCGACAGCGGAGAACGGAGCGATCTACGTTAGTTTCGGTTCGAATTTGAAAAGCAGCTCGATGAGCCAGGAGCGGCTGCAGCAGTTCATAGACGCGTTTAAGCAAATACCACAGAAGGTGATCTGGAAATGGGAGGACGGCCCGCTGCCGGGACACAACGTCAACGTGTTCACGCAGGCCTGGCTGCCTCAAGTCGATGTTTTATGTAAGTACACCCACCAATACCTACAGTTGCAGATTTACTAATCCCTACCAGTGTTGTCAATCCAGGAGTGTTTTTCTTTGTTAGTTTGTTATCCCCACTAGTGTTGTCAATCTAGGAGTGTTTCTCTTTGTTAGTTTGTTATCCCTGCTAGTGTTGTCAATCTAGGAGTGTTTTTCTTTGTTAGTTTGTTATCCCTACTAATGATGTAAATCTAGGAGAGTTTCTTACTTAGTTTGTTCTACATTGACGTCCTAATAACTGGAGACAATGCCACACACGGCTATCTGATTCCAAATTAGGCACTTTAATGCCCGTGTTACGGTAACCGGACAGCTGATACACATATACAGATATACCTATACACACACACACCCAGACACAAAAGAAACAAATGTGGGAATCGAACCCACGAACTCCGGTTTTGCAATCAGGGTCTCTAACCACTCGACCCCGAGGCCAGCCGACATGTCATAATATCACGTCGCGATAGGTATAACTTATTGGTTCTAAGCAATTAAAGCTTATGTTGTCATGCGTAAGCGTAAGAATGCATGGTTGTAATCATATAGACGTTTATAATATTAAGGACTAAGGGAATTAATTGTAAATATGAAAAAAGACGGTATCAACTTTAGGATTGCCTGTTGTTTAGTGAAGATTTAACATCGACCGACACTCGATTGGTTATAAACGAAAAGATAAGAATACGTACCCATTTACAGATTAGTTAAGAAAAATGAGTTTTGTTCTGGCTTGCAATTTTTACGGCAGGTTTGTAAGGACAGGGATATTTGGCACTCGCTGCTTTCTGCCTACCCCGCAAGGGACCTGGCGTGACATTCTAATTGTAGGCATCATTGTAAGATAAGTCATTAAAAGTGCGAATTATGTGTGTAAAGATTTATCAACCACACTTTTCCTAAGCCATTTATTTAAAACTATTACAATATGTAAAAGTAAAATAAATTGTGTGATTATAAAATGTATGTACCTATATAAGTTTTTAATACTTTTTTCGTTAGACTCCTGTAATCGTTAAATTTAATTATAATGTAATCAATTGTAAGACACAATAAAGAAAATCTGTACTGGAGCAGCATGGTGGAGCACACTCTAGGCTTCCCGCATTTAGAGGAGAGACTCGTGTCCAGCAGTGCGAGGCAAAGGTTTGCAACCAATAAAAAAGTTTAATTTGGTTAATAATCAAAGTAATTTACTACTAGCTACCATTAGAAAATTAAAAAAATATCTTTGTGTATATGTGTTGTAAAGGAAAGTAAGTGAACTGTTTTAATGATTAAAAATTAATCGCTGTTTTTTATTACTTAATCGTCTTATTATTTTAAATCATACAGAACAAAAAAATCTTAAGTGAAACAGGAAATAAAGTGTAAAATTTGAATATAGAATTGGACACATCGGCCGTTCACGTGCAACCAACCTTTTTGCGGCGATGCTACCCATGGTTGCCATAGAGGCAGGTTAAACTTAGGTGACTGGGGAGGTTCCATTGGAAGATGCAGACTCTCTAATGAAGTCCTTGCTAAAAGTAGTAAGTAACGCGGAAGTTCCATCATCACAGCACTTACGCACGGAGTCACTAAGCACTTGGACGTGACCAGAGTTAAGACAGTCCCATATTTTAAATGAAACACACAGAAACTCTATCAAACTCTAAAATCGCGAACGGTTGATGACACGAATCGGACCTTCCAGTGAAAACTCTACACTATCCATCTTTTAGCAAAGTGGAGGAAGATACACGACGCATTGGCATCCCGGCACAGGTAACACTGAAGGTCGACTGAATAAAAAACGAACTGGAAGAGATTACATTGGAATAAATAAATGAGATGAACAAAAAATAAGCCGAAAGGAAAAAGAGCATCACGGTACATCCACGCGGCCGGACGTTGCGGCGCTTCCTTCGATGTTCGAAGGCACAGGATGTTTTACAAATTGCCCGAGAGGTCGAATAAATGTATTGTGGTCGTGGTTGTAAAGTGATATTGTAATTATATTACCAATACCCCTAGAAGCAAACAGAGGAGAACTGCACTCTACCGTTCAATAAATACAAGAACGTTCTGTTATATTTAGCACTAAGCAATGGTTTATAAGATTACCTATAGTAAATTTAACGACTCGGATTTTATGTATTACAATTTAGCAATAAAACTCCAGCGAGCACTGATAAACACGATCAACAATACCTCATCACAGAGTTGTAATTGCGGTAGTAATGAGATATTGCATTTTTAAGAACGTCCATGTCATTACAATGTGATCATTTGTGTTACTAAAGCATTGTCTTGTACTTGGAAATGTGCTGATAACGAAAGCACCGATCGCCTTTTGGCCTCATTTTAGCCACACAATGGAAACGATGAGCTATTCAAATTTCTAAGTCCATGAATTTGGACGTGTTAGTATGTAATTTTACGCTATATATTTTCGCCAATCCATTTAAGCCACAAACTGGTGTCTGTATTGATGCAAACGTGTAAAATGTTTATGATAAAAATGGTAAATAGCTTAACATGCTTTGCCAAATACTTATTTAAGCAATACAACATATTAGTAGCGCGAGGTTGGAGTATTATCTGCTTTCGTGTTTTTTGTTCGAGGTCGTTGATTTTCCGAAGTACATAGCCAATGACCAGTTTACGGCACATAATGTGTTGAATTGTATTGAAATCAACTGACGGGTCACGTTACATTTACATTTAACTTAAATACATAAATATAACTTGCAATGTATCGTGGAGTTGGGCGACACTGTAAAATAATACCAAGTTGATCTTATCAGGTACTTATTATTTACGCTGTATAATTATGGGATGGAATATTTAATAATTGAATTGTTTAGTTACTATTAATCACTAGTTCGAAGGATGACTGGCTAGTACCAATTATCCCCACTTTGTATCTATACATACGTGATTTACGTGCCGTAAAATTTGTAACGCAATATTCTTGGTATTTCAATTTATTATAGTTTTTTTTTTATCTTAGACACAAATAATAACTATTATTTCGTTATCTCATGTTGAGAAATTAAGGACAGCCTGTATGTGAATATATCAACCTGTTCGGTCCATTCATGAAAGTGCGTGAGCGCAGGGCGCGGGGATTAATGAACCCTCTTCACTCTTCACCCTTCCTTCACCTTTACAACCTTAGCCCTCAGACAGTTTACGATTTTTATCTTTACTACTGCATCGCAAAGGTCGTTATTGCCTTGCAACGTACCGATTCATTCCTTAGTAGCTTCAGTGACACAAAATTAAGTTCTGGGACCTGAGTCGGTAAGTTGAAAATTATTTGCGGGGGTTGCGACTGATTGGTTTTAAAATTACGATGGTTGTATCCTTGGAAGGTTGTGTTTTATTTTCGTTTGGTACGGGACGAGGAGGCGAGGTATGAGCGGGGTGAGCTGTGAGAAGTCGCCGCGCTCTGTAGCACCGGGTAGGCATTACCTTTTTTATTGTTTAATAGATCGGAGGTAAAGGCTTACCGACAGGTAGACAAGCCTTGGCGCCGCTACTTTAATTAGTCTGGAGCGTTTAAATATGATATTAGTAAAAAATTTGGATCTTTTTATTATTATTAGCAAAGGAAAGTAGTGAAGTCAAAAAATAACGGTTAATGTATTTAAATAATAAAACTTTATGATAATAGAAACAGTACTTAACTATACTGTTTAATCAATTATCATAATTGTAAAACCTTTTAAGGTCTTTAAGATTTTTAAGAGTTATAGTACCGAGTCTAAAAATAGCAATCAATGTCAATAAGAATGCAGGGAGCAAAGCGAATCCACTACAAGTATATCCAGGAATCTATTTCTATTTATTCCGTAAGTTTTTCTATCGAGAGCCCCATGGTGTATAATTAACACTCGTGTTCTTATTGTGTTGCATCGTTTATTTGTGGTAGCGGCCATTGAAGCGGATCGGCCCGGGTACTGTCTCTGCTACCTGTATCGTAATCGCCTCCACTGTCAAATAAATATTACCATGAACTAAGTGACAGGCATCTGTTTGTCAGCGAAGGGAATCGGGCCGTGAATGAGAATTAAATGCCTATTATTTACTTATCAAATACGTGCCACTACTGTAATAAAAATATTTAGTTTTAAAGGTAAAAAGAGACATAGGTAAGTATATATGATAATTTGGGCAAGAAATGGTGCGTTAACGCGCAATACTTAGGACCATTTGCTTTCATTTTAGTTAGGTTTGCAATGACAGTAACTTGTAAGGTTTCTTTTATCAAATATTAAATGTGTAATTAAAAGTAGGTACCTACACATCAAATCTAAGCCGTTCTTGATTAACCAAGAAATCTAAGCAGTAAGTACACAAAAAGGCAGATGTTTGTCATGTAAATAATTTGTACAAACCAAATATCTACCTACTTAGTTTGGTAAAGGCTGTGTAATTCAGTAGGTTCGCACATGCGTAGATGCGTACTGGTGGCGAGGCGCGCGGCCGGCCGCTTGTCGCCGGGGGCTTCAGAGGGGAAGATTACAAGCACGCATATCGATTATCTCAATAGCGTGGCAATTCGGGTATTCATATTTGACTTGAAATCCCTGCCGCTGTAGTAACATTGTAACTACAAGGATATAGCCGCTATTCTGTATTATTTAATCTCAGCGTAAGCATTAAAATAATATTTTCAAATATAAGTAGGTATAGGTGTAACTCTTGTTCTTGACCTTTTAACAGATTTAGAGACACATTTAGTGTCTAATGGAAGATGAAAGATTCACGTGACATCAATTTGTACCTATACAAACCGATATTCTACCAACTTAATACTTTCTATGTTAGGCTAACTACGCACGAGGTTTTATCCTTCTATAGTACAAAATAAGAGTATAACGTTGACACACATAAGCACGCACTGGCATGATTGTGTAGTACCTAATGCGCATGTATAGTATCCGCGACCGACGTCGCATCATTTTATTACCACGCGTATCGACTATTTTTTCAATATGGCGCGTCTTGTTACCAAATATATGTAGAAAGCTTGTATAAGAAGCTTCAAGGATCTAATTGTAATAAACGGTAGTAACACAAAATGGTTTTATATTGCTTTCTCCTGTCATTGCGACAAACACGCAATCTTATTGATTAATGTTTGTACATCAAGAGGATTTGACCTTATAACACATACATCTATTATATATCTATAAATCCCGTGTCACGATGTTCGTTTGCAAAAATATATCGAAACCACTGAACCGATTTCAATAAAATTTTGTACATATCTATTATTTGATCCAACTTAAAAAATAATATAGTTTTTATAAAATAAATAAATAATAAATGTCAATTGTCAATAAATTTTTACATAAAACCAATTTCAGAACGCACGATATTTGTCATATATGATTTGACATAATGTCACCACGGCAACACCTGGTCAGGTCTACTAGTATAATATACTTTTAATAATTCAATATACCCAAGTATATCTATGAATGTTACTCAAATACTTTGGAAACTAATGCACAATTTCAGGTATTGAATCGAATCATGAAATGCTTTGAAATCATATATATGTATATACAAATAAGAAAGATTCTTATTTCTCAACGACAAAAGGTAGCAAGTAGGCCAGTTCTCAATAACGATATTAACTTACATGTACAAGTTTATTAAATCACTCGTTAGTAGAAACTGTCAAATAAACACCCCATATTTTATTAGATATGAATACATAGTAGGTAGCAGTTAATATATTCAAGCCGGTAGCTCGTACGAACGTCTGTGGCTGCGGGCTGCAGGTATCCAACATCTCGTGTCAGTAACAATATATTATTTTAGGCATTATTGAACCGACTACCGCAGACCCGTCGGGCATTTTTAGCTGCACGAAAATATAAGTAGCTATTGATAACGGATGTACAAACAATTATTATTAATTCCATGAGAAGAGTTTTATATCCGATTGATATTCGAGTTCCGGCCATTAAATTGAAACTATACAGTCACGCGCGTCTGTAACTTTAGTTTATTGGTCAGGCAGATACAATTATGGAATAAAATACCTAAATTTTAAATATTTTCATTTTCTTTAAAAAGAATAACATGTAAATAGTAATCGCAGTCACTAGCAGTGACAGTATTAGTGGTTAGGATTTTCATTTCCCACTTCGGAGGACTGGCGGCGCACCTTTGACTTTACAAAAGTGGCGTGCGTTTTATAATTAATAATCACTCAGTAAAACGGTCAAGGAAAACATCGTGAGAAAATCGTTACTTGTACCTTAGTTCCATAACATTCGCCAAGGTACGTGAAGTCTGCCATCCGGCACTTAGCGAATGTGGTAGATAATGGCTTAAAAATAGCTGAATGAGAAGAGCCCCGATAAGCCATGAAACAATAAAAAAGGTAAAAAATAAACAGGGATGCTAGATCAGATGTATTCAAATTCATTGATATTTTTCGATTTTGTTGTTGTTCGGTTTTGAAATAAAATGGGATTTTGTTTAGGCGGCTAAGCACGAAGGCGTAAGACGTGTGAGAAAAGAAACAAGAATGAGGTTCTGTGAACCTCTTTGCACGTATTGGTTTGAGAAAGATGATGCTGCCAACCATTTTACACAAAGTTTAGGTGTCATTATACTTAGCGTTGCTTACATAACCACACCACTACCAGAGTGGTGGTCGCGGAAGGCGGATGCTTGCAGCGAAAGTGCGGAAAGCGGGGCGAATATTCCGCATTCCATACCTACTGCACTTTAATAAGGCAATACGGTATGCGTTTGTTCGAATAATATAATAAATAATATAAACATGTGAGTTTCGTAGATCAGAGCTAACTATTTTTGGGTATTCGTCTAAAATCACATTGATTTGATGGTATTGGACATTTAATATCAGAAACGATGAAAGTTGTCGACCGCTGCCCGGACCAATATATCCAATTATTATAAATCCAGATTAGGGTTTACAATCACGCTACGCAATTTCCTAGTGTAACGAATTGCTGGATACGCCTTTAAATAAAATTGTTATTGAATATAATTTCATTGAATACAATTTTTAGATATCGTGATTTTATAGTGAAGCGCTACCTAGTGGTTGAAGCATTCACACAGGCACACGAGCGCCATCTACACTAGAAACTGTCTTGTTTCTACTTAGTACGAAAATATTCCAATAGGTGGCAGGTACGAAATTTACTTGCTCGTAAATGCTCAAAAGTAATATTTTTTAACGAGAATATTCATTTTTTCATTCAAATGAATTAATATTAACAGAGAAAGTTTTATACCAAATACATTTTAGTATGTTAGTATCCACTAATTACATAAACAGGTAGTTTTTGTTTTACTTAGGAAATTATTAGATATAATACTGATATTATGCTTATAATAAATGCTTTTAATTTAAAATCCTGTGGAAATAAATATTTCAATAACTACCTCAATCTACCTAAGTTTGCATTTGCAAGTCAGTAAAAACTATTGCGTCAGATGATCAGAATGTGTGACGTAAAGGAAGACTGGCATTGCCCGCTTCTTAAGGAACACACTTTTATATAAGAATTTAAGCTGTAATGCTTGCATGTCTTATTGATTAAACTACAAACTCATTAATTAAATTACAAAGGTAATTGTACTTGTAATGTAATGATTAAATTCACATTTAATTATTAAATTACAAATAAATTCATCCAACGAAGATCTCGTCTGTGATAAAATGAATTATTAATAACTAGTTTATGGGATTTTTGAATATTGGTAGGATAAGAGTAAATATCTACTTCATTTTCATTACATAATCTTATCAGTTTTTAAGATTTTGACATATAACAATTAATTTTCTTTTGAATCTCATAATTATAATTGCCAGTAGTCCAGTATCATTAGTCCAGCAAAGACTGAGAATTTATGGTTTAAATCTTTATATTCTACATTAAATACACATATGCATACTATGTTATCGACATTAATTAGTTTTTGCTCATTACACGTAACCGTAATATCTCGTTGTTGGTTTGTTTCCTTGTCTGCTGCTAAATTAATAACAACATTGGTATGTGTGACGTTAGTAGGCCGGGTATTTGGCGCATGCCGATTATGTATCGAATGTGGCAATGTCATTACTGAAGTATTCTTGTATAGAGGTGCGTTGATAAGGATGCTGATTTGAACGTACACTAACTAGAATAAGTTTCATTAATATCACAGAAATATCGTACATAGTGTACGAACATGCTGCCGCTTAACGTTATCTGGTCACTGAACTCATTTGGTAGGTGTGTCTACTAAGGAGTAATGTCAAATTTAGAATCATTCATTTAATTTAAACGGAATTTACAACTATTACTTAGAGGCTATTCAGTCTTTTTATAATGACTGTGAAGTGGCCTAAAAGACTCCAAAACAATACATTTTATTATTAAACTGTTATTATTAAATTATTAAATTGTTACCCCTACATAATAATTGTCTATACTTACATAAGCCTCGTTTGTCATGTAAGTTGCCTTCACACCTTCAAACACAACATTGCGAGATGGGTTTTGCGATGCAAATCGCCTCTTAAAAACCAGATGAACGTATCTACAAATTTGCGTATTTTGAGAAAGCGCAATTAAATGAAGAGAAATGCGCCGTTCTGAAATTTGTCTTCCGTTAACTTCCTATTACATCGTGAACGTAAAATTCTTATGCCAGACTGTGTAGTCTTTAGATGATAACAATGTTCCTTAGAATTAGTTTTAAAATTGATTTGGTTTGATCGGTTGATGCTTGTAGATTTTACTGTATTGCTGTACTTTTGATTTTAAATCCCATTGATAATAATAATTATTATACACGAGGATAAAACAATCTTATCGCTAATAAGTGATTGTGAAGAAAGAAGAAAGGTGAAGGAAAATATCGTGAGGAAACCTTTAGGATGTTATAAAATACATATATAAGATTTTCTGAGGTATGTGACTACCAATCCGTAGTAAGCCAGCGTGATAGTAGTCCAGTAGTACCATAGTCTGGCCTAAATTCTTTTTACTATGAGACGAGACTCCGAGATAAATAAAAAGGGTGGGAAAAAAACTCATTAATTATAACTTTAAGAATATCACTACGAAATACTATAATTGTTCCAATGGCACAAAACAACCGCTCATCTAGATATTACGAGTACCTACAAGGAACTTAAGGAGGTCATTTCATATCACTTCCTACTGCTACGTTAAAAGCTTAACAATTTGCTTACTTGGATAAGAAAATAATATAATTAAATGGTGTTTCATTACATAAATATATCTGCCTTTTTAGGTAGGTACATACATGTTATTCGTACGTGCAAAACTATACTTTTTTAATATGAACGTTTTGCGTATAAATATAAGAAAATACTTGTCATCAAAGAATAAAAAATCTACCTATTGCATGCGTTTACAAATTTTTTTATTTCTTATTGAAATATTCAAAATGTCATTTAAACTTTTTTCAGTTTTTTTTTTCAGTAATGAACGACCAATACAAATGGATATACACCATTATTTATGACAGTATGGTTAATATATCGAATATGAAACAAATCGATAACGAAAAAAAACCGTAATGGAACTTAAGAAAGATCAGGGGATTTTTATAACTCGGTACTTGGCTTACTCGGCGATTATTTATCTAGTCGTAATCGGCCGAATAGCTCGATTGCAGAGCCGAATACTTACGGCCATGTAAATGGTTGACAATATAGAATGTTCTAAACTGAAAGCGTAATTAACGTAGATTTAGGCTTTCTGTGTTCACTGGAAACTATGCAGATCCAGAATATCCCAGGTCAAATAAAACTGGAAATTCGCTGCCGTAGAATAAAGTTGGACGTTGTAAAGTAGAAATTCGCTGTCCCACACATCTATAGCGCATACGTCGCCCAAATATTCAGCATGGCTAAAATCAAACCGAGTAAAGCTCGGCTACTCAGCATAACTTGTACTCGGCCCATATCTGATGGAAATGCAACATTCTATCGTGATTCAATTAAGGTTTATAGTAAGAAATATCGTTAAAAGAAAACCGTTTTCCCCACTTATCTGCCTGGCTGCCATGTACAAGTCGACCTTCGGTATTGCATAACGTAGTAGCACCATGTATAACCCGCGCCCGTACGTGGCTACGTGGTAGCCCTGACATGCTTCGTTGGCCTGCGACGCGCCTCACCTAACAACTTGATCCTACGGGCGTTTGAAAAAATTGCGATTCCCATTTTTCGCACTATATTACATCATTGAATAACAATTAATGTTGGAAAATTCATTTAATTTTACTCTTTCGTATCATAGGGATGTGCTTAATCTATATTGAAACAGTCGTAAACGTATTAATTTATATATCGCAGGTTAATTAAACAAAAACCTTTACGCATCTTTTATATAACAGTGCTGAAGTGAGGAAATAAAACCTAGCCATATAGTTAAGAGTTTAAGGTCACTGTGACTCATGCGATAAAGCGTATATACGAAAACCAAATTACATATCTACTTTTATATAATTAAGAGATTATCTATGCAATCTCTTTATATATTGATAACCTGATAACCATACACATTTAAGAACATATCGGTCTAAATGCGATTTTTCCCTTGCTTTCAACCTACTTTGAATTGAGTTTGATTTGATTCTAGGGAAAAACACAAACATACCGCCTAAATATTTTCAGAAATGGACAATAAAGAACATAAGTGTGATCAAGCCCTAATAGGTAATGCTATGGCAGCAGTATTATACGGTACGTAGCTCATGTCAAAAGAGAACAACTGTACCGTACTTAGCACGGCTAGGAACGTGTTATATCTATCTCGTATGA
>DWGJ01002004.1:0-17323 GCA_018246895.1 Aspitha aspitha aspitha | reverse complement strand
TATATATATATAGGTTACCTGAACACAAGCATTAAATTGCCTAATTTGGGATCGGATAGCCAAATGTGGATTTGTCCCCCAGTTATTATTATCATTATAGTTTTGTGAGTCCAAAATGGGTTAAACAAATGAGTGATGGAGTGGATGTAATGAAGAATCTCAAGAGACTACCGGGAGTGAACTACCCAGTGCTGATACCGAACCTGAAGGGATATGAAACTGCTGTAAAGTATTATTATTGTTATTATCATTATCATACCATCACAACAGGTCACTAATGGAAAAGTGGTGTTGTTTAAATTTATTATTCACCTTGGTACAAGACATGTTAAACATATAACAGTAACAAATTGCTTATTCAGTGTCACAAATAACTACGAGTATATTTGAAGGCTTATTGCAAAACATCTTTCTTTAATGGAAACTGACTATAATTGACATAGCAATATAGGGTTGGCATATCACAGTTGGCATACCCAGTATCACAGCTATTCTACTGATTATTGCAATTGTACTGCACAGCTTTTATACAAATTGAAATGAGTTTACTTTAATGGTACAAAGTGTAAGTTTAAATAAATAATTCTATTTCGAATACTGTCTGTTTGGTAGCAATGGACCGATGCAATAAAAAATATGTACACCATTTTTTTAGAAAGCATGCAACATTGAAGAAATCGCCATATTTCCAGCGGGATCTGAAGGATTTTCACAGAAGAACTTGAATTGTTCAGTGGAGGAGGGTCTGCGGAGGTTTAAACTTGTTGCCGATGAGGCCCGAAAAGATGGCATGAGAATTCGTGGTTACGTATCTTGTGTGCTGGGCTGCCCATATGATGGACCAATTAGTCCTATTGCTATTGCCAAGGTATATTATTTGATTATATGCAATGTCTTTTTATGGGGGAGTCAAGAGCATCCGAAACCGCCGTGAAGGCATGAAGAGAGTGATGAATGTATATGAAGCACAGCTGGTCTGTAAGGACAGAGATATTTGGCACTCGCTGTCTTTAGCCTACCCCGTTAGGGAACTGGCGTGACGATATGTATGTATGAATGTATGTTTCTTTACTTTGCTCAAATTTTATATTTTGTCACTATTCTTATGAAATATGAATTTTTAAATGCAATGTCTTAATAACCATCGTATTTAAATATTATTTGTGTGACATACAGATAGATATTTAACAATAGATCACGGAAGAGCTGTTCGCGATGGGTTGCTACGAAGTGTCTCTGGGAGACACGATCGGGGTGGGCACGGCGGGCGCGGTGCGGCGGCTGCTGCGCGAGCTGCGGCCCGTCGCGCGGCCCGACGCGCTGGCGCTGCACTTCCACGACACCTACGGCCAGGGCCTGGCCAACTTGCTCGCTGGCTTGGAGGTGACAGCTAAGTTCTAAGCATTCAACGAAACACCAACAGTTCTGTGACGTTCGTGACTAGACCTAAAACAGGTGAGGAATATGGAACAAGAACCGGTAATTAATGGAATAATACAAAAGGCTCAAGCGTCGTATGGCAGCACACGTTCAACGAACGTTAGTTCCACGTCCCACTGCTTGACGCTGGTCTCATAATGATAATAAATATGGCCAAAGTCGGCCACGCAGCCAAGTACATTAACAGACTTCACGCATATTGAGGAAATTAAAGACAAGACAACTTGTATGTGCCATGATACATATGTTGAAAATACAGCACTTCGTAGTAACTATTTGATCAATGTACACCGTTTCGCGTGAATAATCGCTTGATGTAAGGTTCAGCGCTACGCCATTATGTGTCATTGGTTACTTAAAACATCGCGAGCGTATAGTACCGAACCTGCAGCGCCGTACCTACCTCCAGCACGTGTGGCATGACTGCAGGTTTCTTCACGATATATACTTTCACCATTATAACGAGTGCTATTTCTTTTATAAAACCCAATTAACTGAAAAGTCCGAAGTACATGTCAGTATTTGAACCTGGACCCCTTAAGTACTAGATTGAGATGCAATCCTAGGCTGTCTCTGTTTCGAGTTTACTTCCGATTAAATAAAAGCGTCTGACTAAAGTTGTTTCAGTGGGCGGCCTGTGCAAAAAATAACCTTGTTTTTTGCCTGGATGAACATCATTTTAAAAAATTTGATTGAGTATTTAACGTTTTTACGAATTACTTCGTATTGACTTTTTTCGTATTTACGGAAGATTTATTATTTTTTGTTTGATTGTACTATTTATATTCATGTAATAAGACCCCCCTCTTTAATAAATAAAGAGAATACCAATGAAATGTATACTAAGTATAGACGACAAACATAATAAAAATTGATAAATTGCTTTACTAACAATAAGTCAAGTAGTTTTTTCTAGAAACATTGCTCACATATTAAGTATATATGTATATATATATTGCTGCTCGAAGTTGAAATCACAATGATTAGATAAAATTGTTATTATGAGTAAGAGCATTTGAAGGTAGTAGAATCGTGTACAGTTACGCCTATAACAGTCGACAGCTGGCGGAGTATACCTACACTGTTTTCTTTTCAAATTTTGCTAGTTTTCACACCAGTTGCACTCGGTAACTACACGTCCATAATATCAAACAAAACTTCAACTAAAACATAACATGTATAAAACAAAAAAAAAATGTAATTTAGTTGGCGGATGGGTGAGTAGGGTATGCTGTATATCTATTTCCTAGCAATCTCGCATCTGCCTAATTTATCCAATAACAGTAAAACTCCCTCTTTCAATTCTAGTCAAAACAATGATCATTCATGAATAGAACCACCTACAGGACGGTCTTTAAAATATGTATGGTATCGTAATATGTTTATAATGCCGTCTCTAATCTTTATTGACTCATCAATGTATTCAGTCTATTGTGTGTATGAGTTTATAGTTCGTTTGCATTGGCTACGTTGTAAATATTTACTAATTAACGTTAATGTAACCGTAATGATAATTTTACTTTGAATCGTACATTTTATCCTCATTTGAATGTTTGATGTAATAAACATTATCACGTTTAAGTTTGTTTTCCTGAAATTATCTTGAACCTTATCGAGACGAATGCGCACCTCAGAGGTCGACACCGCTGATAACAATAACATTCAAACTGTGAATACTGTGAACAGCGAGCGAATGTAGCGAGGCCCGCGCATTCTGTGGCCGTGCGTACGTCATCGTAAAATAATAATTAATGTTTTGCAGTTCGGAATCAAGACCGTCGACTCCTCCATATCCGGACTCGGCGGATGTCCGTACGCACGCGGCGCGAGCGGCAACCTAGCAACGGAGGACCTCGTGTACTTCCTATACGGGCTGGGGGCCAGTACGAACATCGACCTATTAAAACTACTAGATGCAGGCCGATACATCTCGAGCTTCCTTGGCAAAATGACAGAATCCAAAGTTAATAGAGCGCTAGGTGACAGGTTTAAAAATCACGCCGACGTTATCAAAATAGCAACTTGCACTGTATAAAAATGCATTCTTTTCAGTTTAAAAGAAGAAAATAAACAATGTATAAACTTGATGTTAATAAAAACAACCGTTAACGTTCTGGTGTAATTTATTATTTATCTACCGGTGCCTCGTCACATATGGTCCCGAGCGATGCCCTCCAGCTCGGTACACTGGTTTTTATCAATTACCATGCGGAGTGGGTACCGGCAGCCGGCGGGGCCGCGCGCACTAGTGCGGCGAGCGCGCAACAAGCAACTCGCTTTTATATTGAATTGACCTTATTTACTCAATCCGATACTGAACGGGAGGTCGATAAACTTCTATATATTGACAGTACTTTTCTCACTTGTACTGGTTTGCGTTGAGGGTCAGTTCGGGTTTGTTTGTCTATATGGAACACTGACGGTTACAAAGATGGTTGAAGTAAAAATTACCGAGGATATCAGGATCGGTGGAAGCAACCCATGTTTTATAATAGCAGAAGTTGGACAAAATCATCAAGGTGACATTGAAATTGCAAAAAAATTAATAAAAGCCGCTAAGGTGAGTCCGCTTTAAACTAGTTTTTCGATTTAAGGTTATTCGAAGTATATATAAGAATCAATCAGGAAACAAAATAATGGATGACGTTTGTTTTTGTAATTTACCTTTGACAGTTAATGTTTATTTTCGTTATAGTAGACGAAAGTAATTTTTACTTTCATTTTTGCTTTATAATCTAAAAGTAGACAAAGACAAAGACGTTATTTGAACAAATATAGGTACATTTAAGGATTTTACAGACTTATTAGTTCAATCCATATTTTGCCTTTTACGGCATACAAATTTATGATATTATAATTATTATTTATTATTACTTAATTACTACACCGAAATTAACTTAGGGTTTAAGAAGGATATTTAAAATTAGAGTTAATTGCATGATAGTTGGTAAAATTAATTGCTATTTCTCGAAATAAACTTTGAAATGATCCCTAATTTACAATGTAGATTATAATGCGCATTAAGTGTTGTTTAAGGAGTTATCGAGTCACTTTTATAAATAACATTAATGATAGCGGTCAGCTGAACAGCGCATTGTGTTTAAAAAAAAATTGTTCTTTTACTATGTAGCATGTACGGAGCTTACTAGTAGATATGTATAAATATAGGCTTTTCCTTGAAATAATAAATCTATTTCGATGAACTGAAACTGTCAAAAATCTTCTGCAAGTTTTAATTAATCACATATTAAAATGTAAACAAAGGAAATAAATGTCGACAGTGTGTGTTGTTGCTCGCATTTACTTTTGAAAAGTTGCCAGTGGGACAATTAATCAGCAAAGACATTTCGTAGATTTTTTATTTTATTATGAAGTTGAAAAACAATATTGAGCGTGTTATCTTCTCTGTAAACGTGTAAATCTTGTATATACATATATAAATGCGGTCAAATGGCCAGTATATGTTTTGTAGTTAGCCAACCACTCCACGCTTTTACCACTTGAATACAAAGAAAAACTTATGTGAGACGATATGTGTAACTATGATAAATTAGGTAATACTCATTGAAGGTTATTAGACGAAAACCGAATCAGAGTACCAATCGTACCATTAACAAAAAATGCACCTAAGCATACCTACTTAATCTGTACTTCCATACTAATCACTACATAGTATAAAAAAAAGTCGCTTTCTCTGTCCCTAGGTATGCTTAAATCTTTAAAACTACGCAACGGATTTTGATGCGGTTTTTTTTAATGGATAGAGTGATTGAAGAGGAAGGTTTATATTTAAAGTAACATCCATTAAATAGTGAAGAAATACTGTTTTAACCCGTGCGAAGCCGGGGCATGCCGCTAGTATAATATTATAAAGCTGAAGAGTTTGTTTGGTTGAACGCGCTAATCTCAGGAACTACCACTTGGAATTGAAAAATATTTTTGTGTTGAATAGTCCATTTCCTGAGGAAGGCTATAGGCTATGTAACATCAAGCTATAACTAATAGGAGTAGAGCAGCAATGGCAAATGTTGCAAAAACGGGAGAATATTGTTTTCCACGGGGGCGAAGCCGCGAGCACAGCTAGTGTTAAATAATTTTTGTATGTGAATTGTGTCGAACATTAGTTAGAAATATATCATTGTATTTCAGGATGCGGGAGCGAGTTGCGTTAAATTTCAAAAAACATGTCTTAAAGAGAAGTTCACATCAAAATATTTAGAGCGGCCTTACGACAATCCCAACTCATGGGGCAAAACTTACGGAGACCACAAACGACATTTGGAATTTTCCGAAGCACAGTACAGGGAATTGTTTAAATATGCTAATGAAGTCGGCATATTGTTTACAGCGTCGGCAATGGATATGGTATGTTTAAATAGATATACGATACTTACATACACAGGCATCCCCGACGAACAGATCAGCGTCATGAGTTCCAGCTCTATTCCCCTGATCTAAAATTTTGACTATTTACGAATATACTTATATGTGAGTTAGGGAATGCTAATGAGAACCCTAAGAGAGATAGTATTGTTGCAACCGGCCCTTATTATTTACGTATTTATCAAAAATTAAAATACCATACTAAAACTTGGAATACCGACAATGGTTTGCGTCACGAAGATATTTTTATCGCAGTTATCTACCAACATTAATAGGTATGTGGCGTATCATTTTTATAATCAACAAAATACATAATAACGCGATATGAAGCTATAATTCGTATGTAAGGCATAATAAATAGTATCTAAACGACACTCGTGTGAAGATTAGAGTCGCTTCATATGTAACTATCGAATAGACATTTCAATGCACCGATTTTGTTTACACAGAAATTTCTAGCGAATTTAAGGTGCAATACATGTACCCAAACGGCGATACACAGGTGTTAATTTTAAATATTTGTATATTTTTATTTACCTACCAATTTAGGTGAAAGGATATAATTATTATTATGATTAAGAAGTTCGATGTACGAACGCCTTCCGATGTGGAAAAAGTTAAAGCGATAAAATTTTTAATCATTTACTAACCAACTAACAATACCAATGATACCCGCTTTGCAATTCTTAGAGTACGTAAATATTTGAAAAAAGGTTGAAAGTTTCCAATTCAACGAGTAATTCAAAACAAGCGCTAAGGTCTTCTAAGCCACAAAGTGAGTCAAGGCGAGCCAGTCCGTGCTTTGTAACTCAATATATGTATAATACTTGACAAGGAAGACAGTATACTTGTTTCGCAGCGAACAACATTCTGGCTCATTTAATCATAATACTACCATACTGCTTCGTACCGCAGTGGCAGAAGACATACCGTGGATTAGACCTACAATCTAAGTAACATCTAAAGCAGTTCACGACGATTTTGAACTTGAAAAATGTGTGCAAAAAAAATTATACACAGTAAACCAAACGTAGGTTACAATTGAATAGTTGTAATCGTATACTCGTGGAAACTTTGTAGTTATTTATCGTTACTGTCACATGTCGGCAAATAACTAACTTATAGGGTACACTCTTTACGCAGGATACCGGAATCACAAACCTGACTGGTATCCACTTCATAGCAATGTTATTTTCAGGTGTCATTTGACTTCCTGGTTAATATAAAAGTCCCATTCATCAAAATAGGTTCAGGCGACTCGAACAACTTGTTATTCCTCAAATACGCTGCATCTAAGAGACTGCCCCTCATTATATCCACCGGGATGGTGGACAAGGCGGCCGTCAAGACGATCTACGACATAGTGTCGGCTCAACACAAACAGTTTTGTTTGCTGCACTGCATATCCGCGTATCCGGTGCCGTTCGAAGACTGCAACTTAACCGTGCTTCAAGATTATAAGAATACATTCGACGTCCCAGTCGGGTATTCTGGACAGGAGTTGGGAACAGCCGTGGCGTTGGGAGCCGTGGCCCTTGGAGCTAAGGTTTGTGGAATCAAATCTGATTACACGTAGAAAACGAACAAAAATATGCTGTATGTTGACAAGCTCTTGGATTTGCTACATTGAATTTGACTTCCAACTGAATTAATTGAAACATAAAATTTGTTTATGCAAACATTATAGATACCTATATTTTAAGTAAAGATAGCAAATAACACTTGCACAAATTTAATTGATCATAAATATAATAAAGTAACTTTACAATGTAATAAAGGAAGAGTAACATTTTATATGAGTTGCGCAGTTGCTTTCGTAATGCAGAAGTGTAAGTATTATCTGTTAATATTAAGTGTTCGTAAATCTATAAACAGGCATTAACTACATTACATACATACATACATACATACATACATTACATAGTTTTAACGTTGACCTTTGGAATTGAATGCTAATGTTCTACCTGTCAAACGTAATAAGCCGTGACAAATTAATTCTCCGGCCAATTACACGATTGCATTCCTAAAGCCAGCGTATCTAAACGATCCATTGAACGTTTTTATTCGTTACTTTTTATTGATAGCCGATAGCTTTGTTTATTATTGAAATCAGCAGGCAAGTATGCTATTACAACAAAAGAAAATCGAGTTGAATGTTTTGTATTGAGTTTTATCAAATCAACGACAATTCCGCAATGCGTTTGCTTCCTTTTTCCTTCTGGTAACAGAGCGACGCAATAACTTTATAGCTTTAGGGTATATCCCAACCAAAATTACAGCAACAATATTCGGCATTCAATTTATATACTCAACAGTCTCCAATAACGCGAATGCTATGAAAAGTTACTTATATACGAAATTTCTTATCTACCGACATAATTATTATCTACCGTTCAACTGCCGTAGACGCTGTCGCCAGGAATTTAATGGCAGGTCCGATTATATATAGATTGATTATAATTCGTGGATAAAACACCTGTTACAATAACCATTCAATGTTATATGAACAAATATATTACGGTAACAAAATTGGCCTGCGCTATTTTTATAGGCCACACAAATTCGTAAGAAGGAAAGGTAATAAATAGTAAATATATGATGGAAAGTAATGAATAAATGTATAATGATGTAGGTATTGTTCGATTTCAAGTCATTAAAGCCGTACTAACATGAAGTAGATATTAACGAGAAACATTTAAATATCTTTCAAGACTTAATCTTTGAATGTGAATCGTGGACGTGAAATAGCATTACGTATACGTATAGGTTATATTAGAACATTGTTGCTCAACCATTTTTATGTCGTGATCCAAGGAAAAGACAAAAGTTAAGCAACCACCTTTTGACCTCTTCACTATACGATTATCAGGATATTGTAAGTTACGAGTATGGTTCTTTTTCATGTAGTTATAACATGGGTATATTATTTTAAATACCACATTAAAGTTCATCACTTGAATACGCGAATCTTTTGTACACAGGACCAATTTTTTGAACAGATCGCCAACCCCCTTTAATAACGTATGCGATCATTCAGGAGTTGCGAAACATTTTTGACAAACGATGGGTGATAAGATCGTTTTCAAGCTGGGATTTTAGCTTATTCAAACCGGTTTATTTTATTTGCAGGTATTAGAAAAACATATAACGTTAGACAAGGACATGAAGGGCACGGACCACGTGTGCTCGCTCACGCCGCCCGAGTTCGCTCAGCTGGTGCGCGACGTGCGCGTCATCGAAGCCTCCCTCGGGACGCCCATCAAGAAAGTGGTTACGTCAGGTCAGTTACACTTCACAACTTTATCGCTTACAATTCGCTTCTCGAAATGTCTTTTAGCAAACAAAGTTTCGTGCAGTTCCAATTTAAATACCGTATCTTTTTCCTTAGCGCATAAATGCCCCCTTAAAACGCTACGAATGAAATAACAACGTATAGCTAATAGCTATAAAGATAATGATGATGATGTTGACGAGGCGTCATCAATGGTCGTGAATGGGATGTAAATGATGTACGGCATATAACCTACGACTTTTTAATGTTACAGAAATACCATGCATCGACAAACTTCAGAAATCCCTTGTAATGGGCTGTACAAAGAATAAAGGTGAAATATTGTACCCGGGAGATGTCAAAATCAAAGTAGCGGAGCCGAAAGGATTGAACGCTTTGCACTTTGAAGAAGTAATATACAAGACGCTCGTGTACGACAAGAAGGAAGACGAGCCTTTAAACGAAGGCGACTTTTGCTGATAGACTTAATGTGATATTAAAATGTTTGTAACTATCAAATCATATATCCATATCACATAATTTGATATTAGGTAGGTATTACATGTTTTGATGGAGTTTGTATAACTTTTTAAATATTTACTCATAATGACAGCATAATCTTTCGAATTTATTGTACAAGTCTGAAATATAATGTATGTTTATAATTTGTTAACTATTGATAATAAATACTCCTTTATAATATTGTTTTATTTTCTAGTTTCACAATACCTACCAGTACTTATAGACTAAAAACAATATGAAGGCATGTTAAAGAAATTTTAATCATATTAATCCTGAATATCATTTTTTCCTTTCCATGTCTCGGCTTGTTACCCTGACGTCAAACCCATTCATAAAGGCGTGACGTGCATCAGGCTTTTAATACCTCGAAACGAAAGATCGCCGTACTGACGTTGGCCGAATGTTTTTAACACTATTCACCCTACAATCTATTTCGGAGAAAAGCGATGATAGACACAAGAACGAACTAATTATTGCAACACGTCGGTCTGCGCGAGGTGCGTCGGCGGCCGTCGCGTGCGCCCGGGACTCTTTCCACGGGTTTTATAGCGAGTCCGTTTTATTTTTATTAACGACATGAGCGGACGACGGCGTGCTGTCCATCGGCATGCGGTGTAGTAGTAGTAATAGAGCATAAGTGGCGCGGCAGCAGCGAATATTGGCACGCTGCCCGAGCCGCCGCCAGTGCCCAGCAAGCCGGCCCGCTCGCCGCCTGCGCCCCGAGCCGCGCCCGACTCCACCAGATCCTTTACGCGCCTCGCCTCCAGAGCGACGCCCCCTACCCGCCGTTGCATCACAAAACGCTCACAACGCACAATATTTGTATTTGCGCGCCTTGAAAATCGGAGAAACTCGGAGTGGCCGGTTCAGAGCCGCCGATTTAGGTCGCCCGGTTCGGTGCTAGCGGTGGGATATTTTTATTGCCAGTGTGCGGTACAGACGTACGAGCGCCTCGACCACGTTGCTAGTTCAATAAATTATTATTTATAGCGTAAAACCCATTCCATAAATGTTATTCAGTGATGTGTGATCGGATACACAGATGAAATCCGGATCCACGACAGATGTGCGATATGATGCGTGATAGAGGAATGTGACTGGACGGTTAATATGGGAATTGTGGCATTTAAATAAACGTAGGCATTCGTGAGGTGCATTTGGTGGCTATGTGCGTGTAATATATTGCGAAGATGCATCATTTGTATCCGTTGGCGAAGGGCGACCCGCTGTGCCCGCTGGGGTTCCACCCGCAGGTGCGGTGGCCGACTCGTTGCAAACGCTGCTTCCGTGACTACAAGGAACACGGCGGCCGCAAAAAGGACGACGATTTCACAGTGTCTACCCCGAGCCTGTCTTCTTGGAACTCGCCAGCGTCACGGTCAGTGTTACGATGAAGAAAAAAAAAATGACACACTTGTTTTCTACTTCTTATTGAACTATAACATAGTTGTAGAATTCCGACAGTTATGGGAGAAACCTGTGTTCAGCCGTGAGAGGTATAAAATGATTTCAGCCAACCACAATATAGGTCAAGTGCATGAAGCATCACGAATGACGCTCCGCTCGACCAGTGATCTTCAATAGCTGATCGAGCAACATTATGATTGTTATGAGGCAATCTATCACAGCCTTTGGATTGGCGAGTCGTTAACGCATGCCGATATTGTCAATGATTTCTATTCAGTACGTTCCAGTGACTTACTTCAACGCAATTTCGCCATTAATTTTCCAGTTCGTTGGCTAAAAAACATACTTAATTATACTGGTATAAATTATATTCCCGACAAATCATTGACTAAGGTTACATATATTTACATGTGTATATCTACAAAATAAACGACAACTGTAATATAAGGTAACACACTATACTCGTACATTTCCAGGTGGAAGTTATTTATAGGTAAAGTAATCTACGGCCGCAACAGTGATGCGTTGTTATTCGTAATGATTAGATTGCAATGACTGGTGTACTTTCATATCCCTTAAACATGCACCGGAAAACATTGTTGAGGCAAAAGTATTTTTTTATTTGGGTGCCACGCTGAGGCTTTTGACTGAAAGCAAGTCGACCTTCTCAATGTTTGCGCCCAGGCAAATACCTACATACTTCTGTAATAAATATTGTAGCAAAACATCAATATGTACAATGGTTTTACTACCTAATTCAAAATTCATGTTGAAATATGAAAATCCTGTTTGCCACAACACGTGTATCTTTTCAAGTTACTTTGCCATACTGCTCCCGTTGCTTCGATTCAGCCTCGGATCCCCTGACAAAAGAATCCATTGAGAAAATTTGATAATACTCTTGATTTATCCAAATTTATCTCCCGAGTAACTCTACACGTTTATAAGTAACTCTATTCCCCCATTAAAGATAACACTTTTGTACAAAGTTAGATAATTGGATATTGATAAAACTTTGAAAAATTTTCAGTGATCTACACCTATCTTAGGTCAATGTTGGCCATGTCTACCACCAGATACACCATATAAATAAATAAATAAATAACTGAGGACAATTCCACACACGACTGTCTGATCCCAAACTAGGCAATTTAATGCCTGTGTTATAAACATACATATATACACATATAAACTGTTAATAAACATACATATATACAAACGATACAGTACTTATAAAGATATTTTTATTACGCTCAGCTCAGGCATAGAACAAACAAATGTGCTCATCATACAATTGGTTGTCCTGGGTGGGAATCGAACCCACGACCTCCGGTTTTGCAGTCAGAGTCTCTGACCACTCGACCACGAGGCCAGTTAAGCATATAAATAAGGTAGCATATAAGAAAACTAACTATATCATGTTTACTACTACTAATTGTTACAAGCCGTAACTAAACACTAAATTAAGGTCGTACCCTCAATGTAGTATTTTCTAAGTAGGTATCTAATTTCAAAATATAGATATCAAACTACATATTTATATATATTAAACTTAGGAACTTACATGATTAACTGATCGTCACTTAGGAATTTTTAATAATTTAGACTAGAGAATACTGATAAGGCGCCGGTATATTTGTAAAGTACCGATTTTTTAATTCAATGTTAAACACGTTATAAATCTCCATAAATACTAATTACGGAGCCCATTTTTCGAATCGAAAACAGTAATTAGAACGTATTTAAAAAAGTGACTCATTCAAAGTAAGCGAAGTTTACACAGCCAAATATTTAAATTGTTATTGTATTGTTAAGCTTAGACAATCTTAAAAAATTCACACCATCGATTATAAACTATTATCGTGTATCTTCTATATAAGGTCGAAAAATTAAAAAAGACCACAAAAAATTAACTGACATTTCAAGATTTCTCATTTTAGAGATATCCTCAATAACATAATCGCACAGATAACAAATTGATGTTTCTTAGATATAAAAGTACAACAAAATTCATGTTTTTCTTATCACTACATAGTATAAAACAAAGTCTCTTTCTCTGTCACTATATGCCTATGTTCCTTCTATGTATGCTTAAATCTTTAAAACTACTCAACGGATTTTGATGCGGTTTCTTAATGGATAGAGTGCTTGAAGAGGAAGGTTTATATTATGTAAAATAACATCCATGAAATAGTGGAGAAATACTGTTTTATGCCCGTGCGAAGCCGGGTCGGGCCGCTAGTAGGTACTATATAAACGAATGTTCACAAGAATACCTTCAGAACGTAACGCTATTATTAGTAGATATAATTGAAAATGTAACTTTTGGGAAATAAAGTTACTTTACAACAAATTATTTTATTAAATGCTACCTAGCCATTTTAAATATAAGTAACTAGTAGGTATTAACCTTGGAATTCGTATTCTATTTTGCCATTGAACTATATCATAGAGAACGATATACTACTGTGTTAAGCGCAGACACGTTGTATACAATGGTTCCGCTACGAAACCATAAAAAGAGAATGATGGCACAATTCCAAATATCTGAATGTTTTCACGAATTGTTTTCATTGCGCCTGGTAGCACTGACGGATTGACGCAATACCGCCTCCGTTTGTACGTTAGGACTTACACTTGTACCTACGTCGTAAAAAAGCATTACACGTAAAGCAGTACCCCTTATGCGCATTTGTTTGTGCAGATGATTCATTCGTCTATAATAAGCTGCCCAATGTAGTCCAAATTGCCTGCAAAAGATGAGATGTTTCCACGTGTTCACATCTACTAAAGGTCAATGAAGAAGCGAATTTCTTTAAAAAAAATGGATTATTGTACTGTCAATCGAAAGGTATCAATATTTACTTACAGTCAAAAACTATTACCTATATCAATAAATTTTTTAAAACTAAACACTTACAACAAACTCCAACTTATGACATTCGATTTATTTTGTACCGATAGTGAGATTAGATAAATATTTAATCTGGCAGTATGCGACTGAGGGACCTAGAAATAAGAAAACAAAACAATCGAAATGTGAAGAATGGCGGTATTTTTGAAAATGGAAGAATGAGAATATGATGGAAAAAGGACAATGAAAGACACAGCTGTATGTATTTTAAACTACTGCTACTGCGGTGAACACTGACAAGGACGTGGTCGACTTTCTAGACATACAAAATGCTTAAATCATTTAATTTTATCAATATTTTTCTATTAAGTAGGTACCTAACAATTAATCGGAAGTCAGTAGACAGACCAAGCCACTAACTATATCTATTTGTTTCCATCATTCCGTTTCCGGCATAACGATTAGAAACAGACGGGCGTCCGCGCAATAAGTAGGTCATTGTCATCCACAACCAATTAACCTCAACGAGTTTAAACGGATATACTCGTTAAGCGGCTACTTCACTTTCATCTAATGCTGCCGAACTACTTAAAATGAATGCCGAATGACTAGCTCTAGACTAAAAGCTCTTCTTGAATATGTACTCGTACTTTTAATAATAGCATATTTTTTTTATTTAAAAATTAAATTTGTTAGTGTGAAGTCAAATAAAGGTCACGCTAGCGTGGTAAATGAGCTTAAGCTTTTTGATTACGAGAGGAGACCATTAAAAAAAAATCAAGCTTATCATGTTAACAGAAGTCGTGATGATGAAAACGGTGCAGATAAGGAGAAAGCCGGCCGCGGCTGGGCTTCCAGCACGAATCTTAGTTACAACGAACCATCCAAGAAGGACGCCTTCTCCACGGGTAAGAACCTAATCAAAATTACAGTAGTAGTAATATATGTGGCATAAGACCTAAAATATACAACGAAATACCAGCTGCAATAAAAATTACCTAAAACTACATATATCTACTGATTTTAAGAAAAAACTTAAAATTGAAAAAATCCTGTTATTCTGTAGCCGAATACCTAGAGAAGAAAACATAAAATGATTGTCACATTCTCTCGTATAAAACCGATTATTGAAAAGTCGCGTTAATATACCTGTTATGTAGAAAAACACGAGAAAGAATAAGTTTAGAAAGATGGACAGAACGACAAGTAAGCACCAAATATTTTTAATATCTAATATTTGTTTAATATCCTATATAGGTATATCTTATTTATCTTAAAGCAAGTACCCAAACATATACATACATTGATTCAAAATTTTTAGCACCTACTGTTTAATATACGTGTAAGCCTCGTGCCTAAAATTGACTGGATCAATAAAATGAATCAATCAATCGTAGTGATTGCCAAATTATCTTTATTGTATCACCCCTGCGAACCTGCTATAAACGCCAATTCCATATTATGGAACAGTACAGAAATTGAGAATCCATTTAGTATTTGGCATTGGAAGTCCAGATGCGATATAAACTGGTAATATCTGATTTTCTAAATATACCTAATATCTTTTTCGATTAGAGATTATTCCAGTTTTGGACTTGGTCCCGAAATTCGGGATACTCTTAAGTATCCATAATATTAAAGACAAAATATATTTATTATCATAAAAAATTTAACAAACCTGTACCGCAAAGAAATAACGCATTGAATAAATATACGACATCAGCTGTGTTAGTTATGCGTAGCCATTAACTGCATTAGCCAACACAAACTAAATACGTTGTAAGCCATTTTAGATCTAAATGTAGGAATCTAAATCTAGTTGAGGAAGAGAAGTATTCAAACAAATATTATAAAAGAGATCGGGCGTTTTGTATCTGAGCAAAAAACCGTCTCTATAAATCCCTTCTTTCAACAACAGTAGTTGGGAAAAACTAAACAACTTTTAAAAATTCTCATTTTAAAAATATGTAAGATATTTTTTTTCTTTTGGCATCTAAAATTTAATACTATTTGTAATAAATAAAACGCTCTTGTGATTTTTTATTTTTTAGCATTACGTTAACGTTTGTAACAAAAACCTTCCTAAATGTTTACTATTAACCGTTTATTTGTGTTAAATCGTGAAATGCTACAAATAAAGTCGAAATCTCGTCGCCAGGGTTCTCCAGAACCAGTACGTCGTGGACGTCGACTCCGGACTTGGGGGCAAACGACAACGACTCCACGACAGCCGTCACAGTCAGCTTAACGCTGCCAAAACGTCGGCTCACGGGTCCATTAGCTTCCTTGGACACAGGACAAAGCACTAACACCACAGGTATGATTTATGGACACAGATATAGCTCACTGATTTATGATTGTGCACCTCTATGTGAAATTGGCAATAGTTTAGAATCCTAAAATATATAAACCGCCTTTGCAACTAAGGTTTCATTCTTTTCATTATTAGATCTTGATGCCGTTAAATAATATATTCGTACGCATACAGCCCCAGAAACGGTGGTACAGCTACGACGGCCGTCACCGTCACCACCGCGCTCCACAACAGCGCAAATCACCATTAGCAAAAATGACTCGCTGGCAGAGCGAGTTAGAAAAGTAAGGAAAAAATCTTCGCTGTTTCTTTACACACGCACGAGTCGTATTCCGGAAAAAAGAGACATACTGGATTGAATTTATTTATTTATTTATTTAAACCAATTAACATATATGATAAAAACATTCTTTTATAGTTATGATCACGTGTCCAGCTTAAAATAAAGCAAAGGTCACCATCAAAGTTAGTATTTGGCAAAGCTCAAGACGTTACACGTAACTAATTGAGGAAATGATCCATTGACCCATTCTTGATGATCCTTTTATAACTTGCAAAGTGTGATCTTGTAAATAAAAGCGATGTTTATAGGTAATTAATGTTTCTGAAACCAGATCTTTACAAATAAGGATGTTTTACAGATGAATCTAATGAAATCTCAAAGTAGCTTAGAAAAGGAATCTAGCGTAGATAAAGATAGAGAACGACGCAGTGCATCAAAAAGTAAAGAAGAAGAAAAACCTAATCGAATCAAAGAAGAAAAAACAGCAGCCAAAGAAGATGTTAATTTCCTTATGCAGGTAGTAAATTTTGCGATCACGATAAATGCGTAGATATGCTGTATAGGGACGAAAAACATAATACAATTCTTTAAAGTCTACTTAAAGACCATATTTAACATACTGAACTTATTTTTCTAACTACTAATATGCACCACGACATACATGAATATATATAAACACACTAGCTGTGCCAGCGGCTTCGCCCGCGTGGAAATCAATATGTCATAAAGTTTTTCCCGCGTTAATGCTTACATCGCGCGAATCCTAAAAGAATAATTACGAACATCCATTCAAACTTTTATCTCCTATTTCACCACCCATATAAGATTTGAGCATTATTTTGATGCATA